>VDFB02266195.1:0-143394 GCA_007258455.2 Sequoia sempervirens
GTCATATTTATTCATTGTTCTATAATTTCTATCAATTGGTAGTACATTTTGTCAATTTGATTATTAATTGATGTCAATTAGTAGTGTATTTATTCATTTTCATTGTCTAATATTTGAGGATTTAAACATAAAACATAGAAATGCACATCAATCATCAATTGCACACAATAAGATAGCCATTGAGAAGGAAAATTTGGTGAAATTTATTATTAAAAGAAAAGTGTTCTAGTTACAACTTAGAAATAGAGTATTACAATTTTTTATTTTTAGTCACGAGGTTGAAAATCTCATGAGTTACAATGCACATAAATTACTACAAGAAAGAATCTTCTCCAAAGAACTTCTGCAATGATGGAAACACACACTTGGAGCCCTTTAATGCAAGCACATTCCCCTTTCATCTCTTAAAACTTCTACAAGATGGGTAATCTTCTTGGAGAAAGTTGTAACACATAGAATACAAGGAGAGTGTTGATCATGTCCCATATATGAAGCTCTCCTTCAATGCAGTCAACAATAACCCTAGAATATTTCCTACTTTATATGCAATGTGCCATCTAATATGAGCAATAGGGTGTTGTCTTTTCTTCCATGAATGAAGTTGTGCCTCAATACAACCAAAATAAATACTATTAGTCTCAATTAAAAAAGAATAAAAGTACATTGTATATTGCAACTTTACAAAAATAAGTCTAAACATAGTAGGAAGATAAATCAATTAAAAAATTGTAGCCTTGTCAACAAATGCTTTAAACAAAGTGTTCAACATAGGCCTAAAATATGCATATTGAACCCTTGATTTTATAACCTTGTTCAAAATTTAAGAAAGGTGATACACTCAGATTATAGAATGAAGTTGGCATTATAGAATGAAGGCCTATCACAAAATTATCAATAGAAATTTCCTAGAAACCAATCCCAAGAATGCCATCAGACTTAGACAACAAAAATGTCAACCCTGGTCCATGTGTTATCTCAGTAAAGACCTACACCATGAAAGAATCCATTTATACATAAATTCCAAATTAAGTTGATGAGAAAATATCTTTAATATCCAACTAGGAAACCTTAACATCCAAAAATTACTAACCTGGTGTTTCACAACAAGTTTCCCAACTGTGACATCATCTTTACTTAAGAAATCAAATATTGATCCACTACCATATTAGATCTCATAGGATTCTCCTTCACAAAAAACAAATGATATATATTAATTGTTTAACAACTTCCTTATTATCCCCACGTAAGCATACTAAACTAAGTGAGGTTGAGGGTTTTAATTAGAGTAACATCTTCTTGGTATGTGCTTGAATTTGATCATGACTTGTATCTTGAATGAAAATAGTAAGCTAGTTGCATTGTAAAATCATTGTTAAAAAATAACCACAAAATCCTCTTTAATTAAAATAATCCTTCTAGATATTTCAAGACAAGATATTAAGTTAATTTCTAAGAGAGCTACTTTCACTATCCAAACAATCATCAATCTATTTACTATATATAATTTCCCATAATTTAGAATTTGAATGTAATGAAACTAACCATAATTACCAAAGATTTGACACCAAAATGTAGCACATGCCCCTTTCATCTCTTAAAACTTCTACAATGTGGGAAATATTCCTAGAGCAAGTTGTGACGTGTAGAATCCAAAAAGGAAAGTTTTGATCATGTCCCATAGATGAAGCTCTCTCCTTCAATGCAGTCAACAATAACCAAGCCCAAGAATTCCATCAGACTTAGACAACAAAAATGTCAACCCTAGTTCATTTGTTGTCTCAGTAAAAACCTACACCATGAAAGAATCAATTTATATATAATTTCCAAATTAAGTTGATGAGAAAAGATATTTGATATCTAATTTGGAAGCCTTAACATCCAAAAATTACTAACCTGATGTTTCACAAAAAGTTTCCCAACTGTGGCATCATCTTTACTTAAGAAACTAGATATTGATTCATTGTCATATTGGATCTCATAGGATTCTCCTTCACAAACAACAAATGATATATTAATTGTTTAGCAACTTCCTTAATATCCCCATGTAAGAAAACTAAATTGAGTGAGGTTGATGGTTTGAAGTAGAGTACCATTTTCTTGGTATGTTCTTGAATTTGATCATGACTTGTATCTTGAATGAAAATAGCAAGCTAGTTGTACTAGAGAATAATTTTTAAAAAAATAACAATAAAATCCTCTTTAATTAAAATAATCCTTCTAGATATTTCAAGACAATATATTTCAGTTAATTTCTAAGAGAGCTAATTTCACTATCCAAACAACCATCAATCTATTTATTGCATATAATTTCCCATAATTTAGAATTTGAATGTAATGAAACTAACCATAATTACCAAATATTTGACACCAAAATGTAGTACAAAATGAATTATTTGACAACAAAAGTGTTTTGATGAACCAGATATACCCTTGATATATTGATTTAAATAACAAGGAAAGATCAAATTGGAGACAACAAGATAAAATTCATTAATGCACTTCAAGAAACAATTGAAACTAGAATTCCACTACCAATTATAACTTCATTCTATTGATCTTCAAAAATATTTTACAATACATTTCAAAATTTTGTCCTAGTTGACATGTCAAAAAGTGTCTTTTCAGTTACCTACTTTTAACATAGATCAAAAAGTCTTAATTATCATTGTTTACATAGGATTACATAAAAGTAATGAAAGATGAGAAATGAAGAGAAATGAGAAAATTTTGCATTACAAAGCACTCACAAGATACAAAATTTTGTTACTCATCATAAGGTACCTGTGATCATTCAGATCTAGCAAGGTACTCTCTCCACGATAGTATCTGCAAGGCTTGGTACATCACTGCAAGGCCTATTTTTCTGGTGGAGCTAAATATGCCTACTCCCATTGGTACACTATGTAATCATGAGGCCATTTTTACTCCTTTATTATTTTTGTGTTTTCCAAGTGACTCTTCCATCTGTTGTCTAATAACACTTTTCCATTTGTGATGAATTTTGAGTATCCAACATCTAGTGCAATTATTCCATCCAAGTTTAAATTGAGGTAGTGAATATTTATCTCACCATCCTTCTCCAAATTAGTGAGGCAGTTGGGAACAATTTTGCTAAACTCATCTATCCAATCCTTGGAGCCTTTTAGTTGATCATCATCCCTTAGTATCTTAGGCATGAACCACTACTTTAGTGTGTGAAATGAATCCATTTTTGCCTTGATATTTTTTTCTTCTACAAATATGTATTGAAATTCATCTGTGACCATTCGGTCCATTTTATTATTAGGCTTTAAAGCTATAGGAGCCTCAACACTCCTTCATAAAATTCTACAAAAATTCATTAAGGTGTGATGTACAATTTTTTATTTCCTAAATAAGGGGTCAAATATAGGTACATGGGCCTTTATTTGATCAAATGCTTGTGACAAGGAGACATAACATTCATACACATTTTCCAATTTTTCCTTAATTATTTTAACCCTATGCAGCAAGATCTATTCCAATACCTTGAGGGTTTCTATCTTTTCTCTTTTCTTTGTTTATTCATTAGTATTTTTCAACTTCTCAATTTCTTTTTTTAGCACATTTACTTGTTCAAAATTTATTGTACCTATATCAGTCTGGATGGCAGGGGGCTGGTATACTATTAATTTTTTTCTTTGGGAAGGACCTTCTCCCTTCAACTGCTCTTTCAATTTCACATTTCTATGAATAACCTATTCACTTCATCATTCAGATCAGTTTTTTCTTTCTCATATTCTTCCAATTTAAGCTCCATAGCTTTAACCACATCCCTGGTAAACTTTTTTGAGTACATTGTCATAGTAGCTACCTCCAATGTTGATGTGTCTTGAAGTTTCTTTACCATGGCAGTCTCTCTCATTTATTTTACAACATCAAGCAGTCTTGGTTTTTCTATTCTTTTTTGCTTTGTCCAAAAGGCTAGGGTTTCAAGTCTTGGATTGTAACCTGTGCCACTCAATCCCTCATTTGAATTTAATTCAAAAAATAACATGGGATCTTCTTGGATTTTTACTTGATCTAGTAAGAATATCTTTTTGAACTCCATCCTAGGAATAATTAGTAAATTGCTTTCTAATACCAATTTTCTTGCTTCTTGGGGGCTAACAATAATTTCATTAATCATGAGTTCTTCAAGAGTCTAGGAAATAATATTTCGTGTTGTGACTCCTCAATTCCCATCTTATTAATTTGGAGTCTCTCCTCAAATTATTTCATTTTCATCTTAAACCAAAACCCGTAAACTCAAGAGTTTGAATAAATTCATCTTCAACAAATATAAGGGTAGCAATCACCCTTTCATCATCATGCACTTCTTGATCATTATGTCCATGTACATCAACTCTTTCTTCTGGTTTGTGAGCATTAGTTGCAAGCTTAGGTGGTGGTTGATCAACTTCATCATCTTTAAAATTCAAAAGTACATCAGCTACCTCTTCAGTATCCCTACTCCACTTATTTTATATGCCACTAAGGGGGACACTCCATGTGTCTTATTCCTTTTAGGACTTGGTTGCTTAGCAGATGCTTCTTATTGTATTGTGGTAGTGCCTGGTAGGGGCTTTGTGATTATAATACCACTTGTTTTGATGGGTAGCTTGGAAGGTTTTGAAGATTGAGCCTCAGGTTTCTTTTTTGGTTCACCATATAATCTTTCAAAGTTACCAATTATTAAGTTCATCCTTTTGATAGGATCCCCTTCTTTACATAGAATCCTTGGAATCTAGTGCCCCTTTTCTTCTTCTCCTCGTCAAGCCTCTTTATGATTTCCCACTTCCTCTTCCTCTAAAAAACTTCATGAGGTGTAAAGAAATTTCTTATTACATCTTCTGAATCCATTACATCGGTAATCCCATCTTTAGTGAGAAGTGTATGCTTTATAATTTTAATATGCTCTTCAGGTTCAAAGACCCATTCTCCTCGTGCTTCAATGAATACCTCATCTTCAAATAATTATGTAGTTCTTCAAGAGTATCAAACCCTATGGATAGCTCCTCACATTCAATTAGGTCAGGGAGGAATGCCTCCTTTTTCTATATTTTCATAACATCCTACTCTATCCATAACATTTTCCACATAAATTCTAAAAAATCAATTTGAATAGAAACAAATTTAGGTAAAACATGTGGGGATTGAGGACACCCATAGACCCTTATTACTGTTTGGTCTACTAAGAAGAACCAATCACTAAAATTGTGAGTATGTCCCTACTCTGGCGTTAATGCTAAATGTCTTAATACACTAGTAGAATTTGGAAAATAAATGACTGGGTGACTACAAATTTTAGTTAGAACAACTAAAAATGACTAAATTCTACTCATTTTTTGCAACTCAACTATAAATGAGTAAATAAATGACTACCCCGGTCGTTGAATAAAAAAATATTTAGTCACAGAAATAAAAATGACTATATATTTATTCATCAAATCCAAGTTAGACATTTTTTTTAAAAAACAAGTCATCCAATTATTGGCACGATGTATTCATGCATGCGATGTATTGGCACAATTATTTATGTTCATTGCAGATTCATTCATCTCTTGCATACCTCACTTCATTTGTTCATTGCATACCTCACTTCACTCATTCATTTTAGACCTCACTTCATTCGTTAACCTGGCATGAGTTGTTTTGATCAGTTATAGTAGCTACTTGCATGGGTGGTACGGATTTGCAAAGGACCTAGAAACTTCTGAAAAGGAAGGCAAGGGAAAGGAATTCAAAGTTTGCTGCAATGAATTTGAATTTTTTGAGGCCCTCTATAGTGAAGTTGGATTTTGGGACACCCTCTGCAACAAATTCAAAGGTAATTTGAAACCCTCACTACATTAAACACAAATTCGAAATGCTCATTACAATCTACTACTCTTAATAATGTTCTTTTACAATCTTGACACTATTTTTCTTCATAATGTGTTTGAGCTAAATATAATAAAATTTGGATGTTAGTTCCAAAATATAATTTCCTCAAACAATTTTGATACATTTTCACTGCAAGTGGAAACTATCCTTGTGCAAATTAAACATGTCCTAGATTTACCCACACATCAGGTATCTCAACAAAGATGTTTCCTACAACAACTTCTTGTACCTATGTAAATATTTCCTTTGCAATATCAAATTAACCCATTTTATCTAGCACAATGGCTGCCACATTTACAACATAAACATTTCCTAATCTCTGTGCCAACACTTTACAATGCCTACCCCATTTGCAGCATAAACATTTTCATTGCAAGTGAAAACTTTACTTGTGCAAATTAAACATGTGCTAGATTTACCCCCACATCAGGCATCTAAACAAAGATGTTTCCTAAAGCAACTTCTTGTACCTGTGTAAAAATTTCCTTTGCAATATCAAATTCACCCCTTTTAGCTAGCACAATGGCTGCCCCATTTGCAACATAAACATTTCCTAGCCTTTGTGCCAACACTTAAGTGCCCCATTTTATGACATTAATATCCTCTTGAGTTATTATTATACTCCTATTTTCCAAGAGAAAAATCCCCAATGACCATGGGAAATGAACGATGTTCATTTGAGTTTCAACTTGGTTTCATTTTGAAAAGGGAACATTACATTGTACAAGATTTGCTTAACAACAAAATAATTTAATCCACCTATCTAGGACTGTAAAATAAAAATAGATGAATTAATCTATTTTCAATTATAGGTTCTTTTAATCTATAATCTGATAGAAAGATAAAGCATGATACATTGAATGACACAAAAAAAGTTCTAAAATAAAGACTAAAATAGGTTGCCCATGAAAAACGAGAAAGAGGAAAAATGAAAAGATAATATACAAATGATTCATTTGAGTTTTTTGATAAGATCTCATTTAACTATGTCAAATGGATTTGGAAGGGACAAAGCATATTTTATTGACTAAAATTTTGAGGTAGCTTATCCATCATCATTGTATGTGTCATCTTCTCTTGGAATCTATTTCTACAATCCACCAATCCTAGAATTGATTGGGGATGCACTTCAGGTGGATAAAAACTCATCAAATGTTTTATGTATGCTTGGCAACATGGAACTGAAAATAGATGATTGGCTTAAAGAAAAACAAACAATTAAAGTAGCATGCCAACTTTTCTTGGCTGATGAAGAAAAATGAAAAGTTGATGAAAAATGAAGGATTCAGACGAAAAGGAGAAAGAAAGAGGAAGAACTTTGGCAGGTGATGCAACAAGAGGAGCAATTTGAACATGTGAAGGAATTATGGAAGAGTAAGTGTAAGGATAGGGATGATGAAGATGATGAGGTTGGTTAGTTTTAGAAGAAACAAAAGAAGGAGAATAAGAAAACGAAGAAGGATAAGGACCGCAAGGCTTATGATTCTTATATAGAAGAACCTGATATTGCCATAGAAGATGAGGAAACTTATATGAGGGATAAGGCAAAAGATGATGCAGAAAATTCCCAAGATCCTCTTGCAACTGCAAGTCTAGAAGACTCTAATGATGGCAAGACAAATTCTCCAGTTTTAATAAAATCACAAAGGATACATGCATACTATGATTCTAAAGATGATGAACCATTACAGAAATAGAGTTTGAGAGAAGATGATCCATATGATGATTATTTCTAGGATTCCTGAGCTTTAACCAAACCTAGCTCCTATTTTCCAAGAGAAAAATACCCAATTCCCATGGGAATGAATGATGATCATTTGAGTTTCAGCAAATTCCAAGAGAAGATGATTCATACAATGACAATGGATAGGCTACCTCAAAATTTTGGTCAATCAAATATGCTTTGTCTCTTCCAAATCCATTTGACATAGTTAAATGAGATCTTATCAAAAACCTCAAATGAATCACCTATATGTTATCTTTTATTTTTTCCTCTTTCTTGTTTTTTATGGGCAACCTATTTTAGTCTATTGAAACTCAAATGCTCATCATTCATTTCCCATGGGCCTTGGGGATTTTTGTTTTGGAAAATAGGAGCTAGGTTTGGTTAAAGCTCAGGAAGCCTAGACATCATCATCATATGGATTATCTTCTCTCAGACTCTGTTTCTACAATGGTCCATCATCTTTAGAATTAGAGTATGCATGTCTCCTTCGTGAGTTTGTTGAAACTGGAGAATTTGTCAGACCATCATTAGAGTCTTCTAGACTTGCAGTTGCAAGAAGATCTTGCGATTTTTTTGCATCATCTTGTGCCTTATCACTCATATAATTTTCCTCATCTTCCATGGAAACATCAAGTTCCTCCATATAAGAATCATAAGCCTTCTGGTCCTTATCCTTCATCTTTTTCTTCTTTTCCTTCTTCTATGTCTTCTCAGACTAACCAACCTCATCATCATCATCATCCCTATCCTTATGCTTACTCTTCCATAACTTCTTCATACTTTCAAATTACTCCTCTTGTTGCATCACTTGCTGAAATTCTTCCTCTTTATTTTTCCTTTCCATCTAAATCCTTCATTCTTCATCAACTTTTCATTTTGCTTCATTATCCAAGACAAGTTAGCGTGCTACTTTAATTGTTTCTTTTCCTTTAAGCCAGTCATATTTTTTCAGTTCCATGTTGCCAAGAACACAAAGCATTTAATGAGTTTTTAATCCACCTTAAGTGCATTCCCAATCAATTCTAGGTTTAGTTGGATTTCATTTTGAGCCTGATCCATGGTTGCAAGACATAGATATGCATCCATATAATTAGGAACTTGAACAATTTTGGCTTGTATTAAAGATTTTATTTTCTAGTATCATGTAATTGTTCAAACAACCTAGAAAGATTAAATAGTGTTGTGAATTTATCCCATGGTAACTCAAGTGAAACACCACCTTCTTCTAGTCGTTGGAAGAATTTCATATCCTTAAAGCGCACAAAAAAAAATCATAATTGGCAATGGGGCTTTTACACGTGGATCTATGCAAGTTTCCTTTCTTAAAATTTCCAAATCCTTCTCTTCCTGCCCTTGTTGAGCATATATATGGCCTGCAACTTTGCTAGACATGTATGAAAAATGTGGTAGCATAGACAAGGCAATGAACTTTGGAAAAAATTCCTTAAAGAAATGTGGTCTCATGTTTATGGAATGATATGATGAATGTCATGACAAGAAAATTGTTATGAATTGTCATGGCATTCCATCACCATGAGACCACATTTCTTTGAGGCATTTTTTCAACCAATTCACTACCTTTTCTATGTTATTGCTTACTATTATGCTTTAATAGAGTTTTTCCAAGAATCCATAGCTTGTTTGAAAGAACTTGTTTTAGGCTTTTAGCCATAGAAACAAGGAAGTGAACTATTTGATAAAATGTTTTGGTAGACAATATGTATGAAAAATGTGGTAGCATAGACAAGGCAATGAACTATTTGATAAAATGTTTTGGTAGACAATATGTATGAAAAATGTGGTAACATAGACAAGGCAGTGAACTGTTTGAAAAAAATCCTCAAAGAAATGTGGTCTCATGCAATGCCATGACAAGCAAGTGCAATTGGAAACTTCTCCTAGTTTTTAGTTATGCAATGTGAAGTAATTGCATAACTACTTAGGTTGACTTTGTAAAAACTATATTGTAATTGAAATTTTGTCATCTATCAACATCTAGTTATTAGTTATGCAATGTGAAGTAATGCTTTGACTTTGAAATATGTGCAATACAATGTAATCAACAATGTAGATGATTATGAACAAATAATTGATACCAATTCATAATATACCCCTATATTCCAACCTAAAATACATAAAAAATCCAGTCATACACAGTATTATCAACAAATAATTGAGACTCGAATTCAAGCACTAGATTAAATCTTCATGTCCATTGATTGCATCAAATATATATTACAATATAACATAAGTATCCTCATATATGTTTCTATAAATTCCTATGATGATGATACCAAAATTCAATCTTGGTTTCTCTTTTATAAGAGAAGCAACAAGCTTCAAACTGTTACAAAATATGGCATCTTTTCAAAATTCATGCCTCTTCGTATAAACTAGACTAAACATTAGTTTTTCTTAAAACATAAAATAGAGAAAGTAGATAACTAATGAAGTCTACAACACTCATGACACCATACTTCGTTAATCTCTGTAAGGCACCCATGATCACTAAAGATTTGTTCAAGGTCCTTTCTCCTTATTAGTGTATCTAAATGTGTAGTTCTTCTGCTATGACAACCCCAAGGCTTACTATTTAGGGGGAGGACCCATATACCTCTGCTCCCACTTGTACACTATATAATCATGTAGCCATTTGTATTCTTGAATTTTCAATATATTTGCAAGGTGAATCTTCCATTGTCTATCTAGTAACACCCTGCCATCCATGATAAACTTAGAATATCCAACATCCAATGCTATTACTCCATCCATGATTAAGTTGAACCTATCGAGACTCAACTCACCATCCTTTTGTATGTGAGTGATGCATTGTGGAACAATCTGGTCAAATTCACTCTTCCATATGTTGAGGTCCTTCAAGTGGTCATCATCTTTCAATAGTTTTGGCACAAACCACTGATTCAGAGTATGAAATGAATCTATTCTTGTTTTGATCTTTTGGTCCTCTAATTGCATATATTGGAATTCATCTATAACTATTTTTTCCATATTCTCTGTAGCTTTTAATGTTACAGGAGCCTCAATACTCCTCTATATGATTCTATACAAGGTTACCAATGTGTGGTGTATGGGCTGCCGGTTCTTAAAAATGGGATCTAGTATGGGTAGATATGTTTTCATTTGATCAATTGCCTATGTCAGTGAGTTGTAGCAATCATACACACTTTCCAACTTATCCACAATTAGCTTTATCTTATGCTCGAGGACCTTCTCTAAAACATTCCAGATTTCCTTATTCGCTCCTTCCTTACCCTCATTGTTGGCTTTCTCTAAATCTTCAATCTCCTCTCTAAGAATTCTCACTTGTTCAGTAGAAGCACTTTCTATATCAACTAGTGGAGTAGGAGGATGCTGGTATAACATTATTTCCTTGTTGTCTGAAGGGCCTTCTCCTTTAAATTGTTCCTTCAACTTCACATTTTCCATGAACAATTTATTGACTTCATCATTTAAAAACTTTTGTTTCTTTTCATACTCTCCCAATCTAGCTTCCATCTCCTTAAATGTAGCTCGGGTAAACATAGTTGAATGCATTGTCATGGTTGTAGCTTCTAGAGGAGATGTATCCTTTAATTTTTTCACCATAGTTGTCCCTTTCATTTTGTGCACTACATCTAGTAACCTTGGTTTTTGTGTACTCTTTTGTTTGGCCTAGAATGCCAAGGTTTCAATCTTATGGTTATACCATGTGCCACTTACCCCTTCATCCAAGTCAAACTCAATAGTTAGCATTGGGTCCTCATGTGTTCTCACTTGATCAAGTAAAAATATTTTCTTTAATTCGATACCAAGGAAAATAAGTATATTACTTTTCAAAATCATCTCTCTAGCCTCTTGTGGGATGACATCAATATTATAAATCCTTAATTCATTAAAAGTTTGGCTACTATCTATTCATGTTGAGATTCCTTGGCTCCCATCTTATTTATTTCAACCCTAGCTTCAAACTCTCTCATTTTCATCTTAATCCAAAATTCTTTAAATTCAAGGGTTTTGATAAATTCATCATCTTCCAAGAACTTGTGAGTTGCAACTACCCTATCATCCTCATGCATTTCTCTTTCTCCTTGTACGTCAATATCAGCTCCAGCTTTAGGCATGCAGGCTTTAGATTCAAGCATAGGTTGGTCCACTTCAACATCATCCTTGAAATGTCTTAACACATTAACTACTTCTTTTGTATCTCCAACCTCTTCACTTATTTCATAGGAAACAAGTGGCTCTATCTCTTCTGTCTTTCGTTTTTTAGAAGGTGGTTGTTTAGGAGGTGATCTTGGAGAAGCATGATATACTAAAATAGTATCTAAAGTTGGTTATGTAGTTAGAATACCACTCAGCCTTTTGGGACATAATTTGGAAAATATCCCTGTATATACTGCAATCTTATATAATTCATGAAACCTATTAATTATCATATCAATCATCTTGATAGGATTTGCTTCCTCTATGAAATAACCCAAGAAATCACTATGCTACATCTTTTTTTCTTCCTCAAACCTTTCCATAAGCTCCCATTTTCTCCTCCTATTAAATACTAGTTGAGGAGTGATTTTTTTTTTACTACATCTTCTTCATAGTTAACCTGGTGAGTAATCATGGCCTTGGTAAGGATGGTGTGTCTTACAAAATTCATGTGACCCTCAGGGTCAAAAGCTCTTTCCTTTCTAGATTGTAAAGAGTACCTTGAGTTTAGATAATTTTGTAGCTCTTCAGGTGTATCGAATCCAACTGACAGTTGCTCACTCTACTGCTAATCATCCTGATGATGGATCATGGAGTATGATCCAAAACGTTGATGATATAAAAATCACACACAGTTTATCCAAAATCTTGCATACCAGTTCCCAACATGTCAAATTGGGTAGAAATGTACCCTTCTTTTGTTTAATCATGACATCCTTTTCCATCCATAGCATTTTCAACATGAACTCTAAAAAGGCTAATCAAAAGGGGAAAAACTTTGGCATTATACGTGGGGCCTGTGGGCATCCATAAATCCTGATTATTGTGGTATCTAGTAGAAAAACCAATCACCAAAGTTATGAGTATGGCCTTGCTCAGGTTTCAAAGCCAAAGGTCTTAACAATTGTAGCACAAGTGTGTGTAGTCTCAGTGGTTGGTGGCCAAGAAATCTCATAATTTTTTACACAAACTCATCATAGAATATCACATAATTTGAATTACTACATTTGATGTCAAGGTATGTGCAGGATCATGATGGGCCAAAAAGTGGCAATATGATGGGAATGTGTAGAGTATGTGGCTAGCGACTTTTTTTTAACCCAAAATTGATGAAACAAAAAGGGTTTTTAAAGGAGATTCTCAGCTTCCCACCAATATAAATTATGCTTTACTTTGAATTCAATAAGTAATTATTATTCATTTTCTATTTGAACTATGACTAAAGTCCTCATTGATTGGTTGATTAAAAAACATCTATAGCTTTCAAATAGTATCACTTTTTTTTAATTTGAAACATGTTTCACATTCTATGCTTTGCATACTATAGGATTAAAAAAAGAAAAAAATTAATTTCATGAATTTTTGACCAAGTTAAGGTGGTTAGACACACGAGTTTTTATATTTTTTAAAAGTTGTAATAAAAAATTCATAATTAATTATTTACTTGGAAAAAAATTACAAAAAAATATGCATAACATTGGGACATAGTCCCCTACTTATATATAAAATCTTATAAAAAAATATTATAATTTTATTGTGGTTAGGGTGGTCAGATAGACACCTACTTCTTATATTTTCCCTGAAATTTAAGTACTAATGCATTGAAATTTCAAATTTTCACCAAATAGATTTATTTTTTATTAAAATAAACCTAGTATTTTAGAAACTACAGTCAATTTTCTACAAATTTTATTCTTACATATTTTTGAAATAATATAGATAGCTTATTCAAATTTTTACATCAAGTTGCCTAACTTTGATTTTTCTAATTTTTTTGCCACTTAAGGGCCTGTGTTTTCCATGATGATCCTACACATACCCATCACATATATAACACCATAGTTGCATTGGAAGAAAATTCCCCTGCTTGTAAATATGACCCAAATACATCCTTTTGCTCTATCTATCTTTATTCTGGTATAATATCAGGTGGCACAGTAAAGAATATTGCATGAATGTTATGTAGGCTCTATTTTCCCTAACTTTCATAAATGCTTTATGCAATGCTTTCTCAAGATATGAGGCAAAATCATATTCAATGTTTGTCTCATGGTTTTGGATCCTCATAGCCATCATCATTAAACTAACTGGAATTCGCTCTTCTACATATATCCCAAGTACTTTACAGAGAGAAAAGTAGGTTTTCTTGAAATAGAATTAGAAATTTGAGACTTCAAATGGTTCAATAGCAAAAGGAGATATAGGAATCACCCTATTCTTCACACCCCTTTTCATGTAAATGGGGACTTCATCACTTCTATGGGTTTTCCTCAATCTAGTATATTCTTCTTTACTTCTTTCCAAATCAATTTTAGTCAGGGCTTGTTTATTTAGGTGAAAACATTCAATGATGGCAACTTTAGTCAACAAAACTAATGGTGAACCATCTGGAAATCTCATAGACCTAGTAGCAGGATGATAAATCCAAGCCAATACTCTGATGAACTCCACATGCATAAAAAAATTTGGGACAATTAACTTGGCCAAATATAATGCCCATGGACTTGACACCAGAATCCTACCCTCCCTTTTGTCATAAAATTACTAGAACAATTTCCAATTGGAGATAGGGATAAGGGCACCTCTACAACTATGACCCACATCATTAAAAACATTCTTAAATCCTCTCTCAATTGATTTAGAGAGTATATCCATGATAGACTAGTGTAAGGACCTCTTTTTAACATTAGGTTCTTCATTTTTAGTTTGAGGTTATTTCTTCTTGGGAAACATGATGACCTTTTTAGTTTCGGGTTCTTTCTTCTTAGGCGACATGATTTTTAACTATCTTACTTCTAATGTATCTGAAATGTAGAATTCCAAACAATCTTGTACTCGTAAAACTTAATTCACAGTTTAACTATCCTACTTCTCCTATACTTCTGAAATGTAGAATTCCAAACAATCTTGTACTCATAAGACTTAATTCACAAGAGTTTGGTGCACTTACCTGGGTTACGATGGTTACAAAGCTTAACCTCCTTGAACTCTTGACCCCCCACACGATAGTTTTTGCAAATGAGTGGAAAGAGAATTTTGAATTCTTGGTTTAATGGCTTCTAAGCTTAGTCATTTCAATATTAATATCAACCTTATGCCAAATATTTTTCTCATACAGCAAGTTTGAATATGCACCATTGATTTTACAAGATCAGACAGTTAATGTGATTTGTGCATTTAATACTACTTTATTGCCACCATTTTCTATGACTTCCATAGGATAGAGGGGGTATAAACCTCTATATCGCATGCTTCTTTGCATTTCACCTTAGGGTAACGGGAACCTTACCTCTATACTACAAGCTTGACTTGTTTAACCCGCAGTTCTACAGTTTACATTAATGGTTATAGCCATACTACATGCCTCATCACATCCTTCTATGGTATGCCAGTTCATACTGCCCTACCACATACATTTATGATCTTCCTTATGCGATGGCAAGTTATTCCCTGCTATACCACACCCTTCATTTTTCCTTCTTGCAGTCTGGTGGTAAAAATCTTCATGTTGTCTATTACACATCACCAACCTGTCAAGGGTTCAAATTACTATTGCAGGATCATGGTAAGAGACTATTAAGGGATTTGGAATGTTTTTAGTTGGAGATGTTTTTACCTAAGTATATATATGATGAATTTTTTACTTTGTATAGTTCTTTCAGTGTTAGTCGAACCTAAAAAATTTATATGTTTAGTAAAAAATAAAAAGGAATATAAGGGTCAAGGATCAAGTCATGGAGCTCAAGGTTAATTGTGATGATGGAACTAGGAAATTTTTTAAGGTTCTAACACACCTCATGATGAACTAGACTATGTTTTTCCTTCATCCTACTTGTGTTATGTTTTTTATGAGTTCTTCTCTTGTGAATATATCCCTAAGGAAAATTTGTTTGATACTTGTAATTGTAAGCATTTTCTTGGTTTTTGACAGAAAATTCTTTTTAATCTATAAATTAATTTCTATTTTAAGTTTTCATTTGTAGTTATCAGCAGATTGGAAAGTCAACAGTTATCAACTTATGAACTCAATAATTTTTTACTGATTCAAGTTGTTGATTTATACATTATTGTTTATTTGGACTTTAGAAAATGAATACAAGGAATGTAAGGTGCAAATTAGATGATAGTGATCATATTTTTCAAATTCTAGAGACAGAATATGAGCGCATGCATTGTGAAAAAGTGGCCAAGAATAATGAATATTTTTTGAGTCTTGGTTTGAAAAGGCAAGTTGTAAATCCACTAAGTAGTATATTATTTGTTTAATAGTGTTTAATCATATTTTATAGGCAAGAGCTTTAAGTATATAAGACATAATATGATTTTTTTTGTTTTATAGGCAACAAAAAGAATGCAAAGAAAATGTGGAGAAAAAGAAAAGAAAAAAAAGATACAGTGTCACCATCTTGTAGAAGACAACACTTTTGTGATTCAACAAATGTAGTTGGTGAAAATGATAGTTGTGATGATGTGCAACCTTGTATAGCACATGGTGATGTGCAACCTAATATAGCACATGGTGATGTGCAGTCTGATATAGCACATGTTGATGTGGAACCTAATATAGCACAATGTGATGTGCAACCTGATATAGCACATGGTGATATGCAACATTGTGATGATCTCTTAGGAATAAGTCTAATAGATTATTGAAAAACATTAGGGCAAAGGAACAATAGGTCTATAGATGTTATTTTCAACATTAAAGGATGTGTTTAATAATGTGGAATCCATAGAGACTGTACTAATCTACCTACTCATGCCACACCTGATGTGGCCAAGGAGCATGAAGTTATAGTTAATGAAAGTCATGAAAAGAGACCGCTTGCATCTATTGTGCCTCAAAGTGCACCTGTTGCATCTAGAAATTTTGATGGAAGTAGTGGATCAGTCAAAAATACTAGTAGTATTAATGTAATAGAAGATGTGGATGCTTTTTTCAAAAGACAAATATTGAGTCAAGATTTGTATAGATCTACTAAGAGGAATGCAAAAGAAATAAAATTAGAAGGAAAGAATCCATTCTTGCTTGAGGTATCGAGAGATGGTGAGACCAATCAACCAAATGTTGCAAGGTGGACCACCAAGTTTGGTGTAAGATATAGGGCCCATTTGGATATTTGTGTTAAACGGGCATAGGACAACTGAGAGGGGGGGTGAATCAGTTGTCACATAATTCAAACTTAAAACTTCAACACTTATTAATTCCACAACCACACTATTATTTTATTAAGAGCATGAAACACAAATAACATAAAGTAAATCAACACAATGAACACCATATTTTTATGTGGAAAACCCAATAAGGGAAAAACCACAGTGAGGGTTAACTCACAATATAAATATTATAAAAATAAATACAAAGGCTCACTTCCAAGGGCTCACTACCCAAAAGAGCACTCATTGTCCAAGTACAAAATCTCATTGCCTACAAAATAGACTCATTGTCCAACAGGGAGGCTCCCTGCCTATAGATATAAGAGAGAGAAAAAGATCCACCACAACAATTAACACACATCTGTAGGATTGCAGAAACCTTTAGCTAACTACCTTCAACACAATGAACTGTTGTCACAACTCACTCACACACACACTTTTTCTCTTATGATTTGTGACTCACTTTCATCACTTTGCATCACAGTTTCATACAACTCTTCACAATTTGACTTGCTTTTATACCATCCTTAACCTCATAAACTTTCTCAAGGTCGGCCGCAAATACCTCATTTCATAAATTAAAATTAGGTTGGAAACTCAACATTCCCGTGGAGGAAAGGAATAAGAGTGGACCAATAAAAACATTTTTCAAGATCAAAATGATATCTCGAATCAACCACACACTGCCTTAATTAAATTTTATTCTTCAAATGAAGTGTAAACACCAGGTCAACCAAACCTAATGAAAACACAAAAGAACATTGATGTACATGCTTCCCAACAAGAATATGACATGTAGATGCCACAACACGCTTCCTTATGCATGAGAATACATCTTAGATTTTTCCAAATATATCCATAGCAAAACAAAAAACTTCAAACACTGAACACCTTTCCCCAGTCCATACAGAATGTACAAAATCACACTAAAACACTCAAACATGACTTCCAGATCACCAAACTTCAAACCTCTTTTCAAGAGCACAGAAAAGACCTTCACTAGACATATCCCAGATCTATAAGATCTAAAACAAAAAAACAAATTAATACAAAGAAAAAATATTTCTCCTAGTCCACATAATACGAACTCTGCCAGAACAGTTCACATACAAATGAACATAGCTTTCACGTACCATCAAACTAGAAGATAAAAATCAAGAGATATCATCATGAGATCACCATTATCAATCCTTCAGATCCATACAATCATAGGATCAACATAAGAGAAATGTGAAGAACATACCAAAGCACATTCTAAACACATTCATCAGTCTAACTTCTCTTCATTAATTTTCTCAAAAGAACTTGGAAACTCATCAAACCAACACATCTACAATACCATAAAGATAGCTCCATGTACTGAGAACATCTCAATAGCATCTTAGCTATACATGTACAATCTACAACAAACTAAAATGTGTTGATATCAATGACAACATTAATGACAACACCACCAAATTTTATTCATACTTGCAACAATCTCTCCCTTTGTCATTGATGGAAACACATGATGTGAAAAACCATCAAAGACAAAAAAAAATTACACAATATCCTGGGAGAAAACCTTTTCTTCTTCTACAATTATTTTTCACATGAATTTCTCTCCCCCTTTGACATCAATGGAAAAGATCAACAACTCTGATTACTCCCCCTTAGGAGTACATTCATACTACAACAATGAAAACCTTTTCTACTCCCCCTACGGACTAGACCCATTTATCAATCCAAATAAATAAGGAATCTGTGAATTCACTGGACTGATGCACCTTCATGTGCACCTCGTTCAGAGGGCCAATGACCCCCAATCTCTCCCTAAGATGCTCAAAATTATCCTTTGGAAGAGCCTTAGTAAATATATCTACAATGTTTTCCTTTATTGTCACATACTCCAATCTCACTTCATTCTCCAACACTTTTTCTCTCAAGAAATGATACTTGATAGATATGTGTTTTTTTCTTGAATGCATAACCAAGTTCTTTGAAATGTTATTGTACTTATGTTGTCAAAGAAAATAGAAATAGGATCATCACATATCACTCCAATATCTTTTAGAGTTTGCTTCATGCACAAAAACTGTGTGTAGTAGGATGTTGCAACAATATATTTTTCCTCTGTAATGGATAAAGAAACCGAGTATTTCTTTTTACTCAACCATGAAACTAATCTTCCACCAAGAAAGAACGCACCACCACTAGTACTCTTCCGGTCATCTACACATCCGGCCCAATCAACATCTTTATAAGCACTCAAGGTGAAATCATCACTCTTAGGATAGCATAATCCATAATCTGATGTACCTTTAATGTATATAAATATCCTCTTTATAGTTGTAACATGTGCTTCTTTAGGATTTGCTTGGAATCTGGCAACTAAACATATTGCATCCATAATATCTAGTCTAGTAGCAGTAAGATACAATAGTCCGCCAATCATAGATCTATATTAACCAAGTAATTAGATGCTCAGGATTTAACAAACAAAACGAAAATGAATGTTTGACTGCCGGCGTCTGGCTGCGGACAGCTTGCAGGAACGCGCGGATAAACTGGGAAGGTTGTAACGTTTGAACTTCTGACCGGAACATGTTGGCTGAAGGGCGTATGCACTATGCATTTCTGGACCGTTTGGACTGGCAAATAAACGGGTTTACGACGGCTTTCGCGCTGTTCCATGTTTAAAACCAGCCGACTTTGTTGGGGACGTAAGGTAGAAGAGTGTGACGTTTTAGAACGTGAGTTGCCAGACGGGTGCTGCTATCAGAATCTCAGGCGCGTTTTAGACATGGGCGCCGACTTAACGGACGCGGTATAAGAGCACAGGGCTTGCCGAAGAGCGACGCTGTTATTCGAGTATAATCATCAATAAGTAGCATGAAATATTTGTCACCATTCATGCTTCTAGTTCTAGTTGGACCATAAAGATTAGTATGAACTAACTCCAACATTCTGGTAGTAGGATGCTCTTTTCCCTTAAAGTTGCATCTTGTCTATTTCCCAAATTAACAAATTCTAAAAATAGCATTAGCAAGTCTTGTGATTCTAGGCAACCCTCAAACAATCTCCTTTGCACTGATTTTGACTAGGTTATCAAAATTTACTTGTCCCATTCTCTAGTGCCATAACCAACTTTCACTGATTTGAGATACAAGGAAATGACCATCAACTCTCTTCAGCTAATAGATGTTTCCATGAGTTCTTCTTCCAGAAACAATCATATCTCCATTTTTGGATCCTTTTCTGATTTCAAAGGTATTATTTTGAAACACAAGTTTGAAACCATTGCTAGACATTTGACCAATACTCAGAAAGTTATGCCTCAAACCCTTCACATAGTATACACATCAGTACTATGCACTCCATCAAAACTAATTGAACCTTTCCCAAAAATCTTAGCTCTTGAATCATCACCAAACATAACTAAACCACCATCATATTTCTCAAGTTTAGTGAACTTACTCTTATCTCCAGTCATGTGATTAGACATCCACTATCAATTGCCTAGTAGTCTTCATCCTGACTTGCATGAAAAGCGGTAACTATAGTACCTTCCATACTATTTCTCCTATTCTCTGGAGCCTTCTTGCTTACACATTTTCTAGGGTTAGTGGATACAAATTTACTTTCCAAAGCTAAGAATAAGCATTCACTATCATCAACCTCATTCTTAGATTGATCATCAAAAATTTGTGCTTCTTCTTTAACATAGTACAACTTCTTATATTTCTTATCCTTCTTATCCTTATCCTTATAATCCTTGTTCATCTTATGTGCAACTCTATTCATACATCTTGAAGCATAATGACCAAAATTACCACAACTAAAACATTTAATGGGAAACATACCTTTATGCTTTCGACTGCCTTTCTTTAGTTTTCTGGTGAAGTTTTCTTCCAACTCATCAACACCATCACTATCCTATTTTTCTTCAATATTCATTGCCTTAAATTTCATTTCTATCTTTTCTTCTTTTCAGAACTTTCTCATCTCAAAGGCTTGCAAGGTGTTGAACAACTGTTCTAAGGTGTACTTATTAGGATCATACATTTCTTCAATCACCGAGATCTTATTGTTGTAGCAGTCTAGTAGGGTGATCAAGATCTTCTCAATTATTTCTTCATCTAATAGTTTTCCTCCTTTATTTCTAAATTCATTTATAGTTAGTTCAACCCTTTGAAAGAAACTTGTAAATTCCTCACCTTCTTCCATTTTCAGATTTACAAATCTGTGCTTTGTCACCAACTTCTTTGTCAATTTCACTCTTTCATTTCCTTCATACATCTCTTCTAACTTCTTGCAAACTTCATGTGCAGTATCCAAAGAAAGAACTTTAGCTCACTCATTTTTAGACAACCCACTATAAATAGTATACTTTTCCTTTTCATTTTCTTCATAAGTAGAAATCTCATCTACAGTAGTAAGACCACCAAATGGGGGTGTATACTTTGTCTCAAAATCCTTCTAGGTCTTGAAACCAAGAGAGATAATATATCCTTTCATTTTTCCCTTCCAATCATTGTAGTCAGTTCCATCGAACATAAGGATCGCCAACTTATGCGCCATCAAATATTTCTTAAGCGATTAAGCTCTACACCAAGGAACCAATTCTTTGATACCAATTGTTAAACATGTGCAAGACAACTAAGAGGGGGATGAATTAGTTGTCACAAAATTCAAACTTAAAACTTCAATACTTATTAATTCTACAACCACACAATTTTTTTATTAAGAGAATGAAACACAAATAACATAAAGTAAATCAACACAATGAACACTATATTTTTACGTGGAAAAACCAATTAAGGAAAAAAAATGGTGAGGGTTAACTCACAATATAAAGATTATAAAACTAAATAGAGAGGCTCACTACTAAGGGATCACTGGTCAAAAGAGGGCTCACTATCTAAGTACAAAGGCTCATTGCCTACAGATACAAGAGAGAACAAAATATCCATCACAACAATTAACACACATTCGTAGGATTGCAAAAACCTTTAGCTCACTACCTTCAACACAATGAAGAACTGTTGCCACAACTCACTCACACACACACTTCTGCTCTTATGATTTGTGGCTCACTTTAATCACTTTTTACCACACTATCATACAACTCTTCACAATTTGACTTGCCTTTATACCATCCTTAACCTTAGAAACTTTTTCAAGGTTAGCCACAATTACCTCATTTCATAAATTCAAATTAGGTTGGAAACTCAACATTCCCGTGGTGGAAAGGAATGGGAGTGGACCAATAAAAAAAAATTCAAGATCAAAATGATATGTCAAATCAACCACACACTTAATTAAATTTTATTCTTCGAATGAAGTTTAAACACTAGGTCGGCCAAACCTAATGAAAACACAAAAGAAAATTTATGTGCACACTTCCCAATAAGAAGATGACACATGAATGCCACAACACACTTCCTTATGCATGAGAATACATCTCAGATTCTTCCAGATACATCTGCAGCAAAACAAAAAACTTCAAACACTAAACACCTTTCACCAATCCATTCGGATTGTACAAACTCACACTGAAACACTGAAACATGACTTTTGGATCACCAAACTTCAAACCTCTTTTCTAGAGCATAAAAAAGACCTTCACAAGACATATCCCAAATCCACAAAATCTGAAATGAAACAGTGGAGGACTATGGAGAAAAAATATTTCTCCCAGTCTATAGAAGACCAACTATATTAGAATAGTTCACATATTGGTGAATGTAACTTTCACGTACCATCAAACCAGAAGCTAAAAATCAGGAGATATTACCATGAGATCACCATTATCAACCCTTCAAATTCACACAAGCATAGGATCAACACAGGATAAATGTGGAGCACATATCATAGCACATTTTGAACACATTCATCACTCTGACTTCTCGTCTTCATTAATTTTCTCAAAAGCACTTGGAAACTCATCAAACCAACACATCTACAATACCATAAAGATAGCTCCATGTACTCACAACATCTTAGTATCATCTCAACTATACATGTACAATCTGCAACATACTGAATTGTGTTGACATCAATGAAAGCATTAATGAAAACACCACCAAAGTTTGCTCATACTTGCAACAATTTGCAAATCAAATTTTGTAGATCAAGATCTATGAGCTATAGAAAATGTTATACAAAAAATAGAAAATGCTTTTGAGACTACTAGTGGACAAATCTCTAGAAAATATTACAAGCAAAGGATTAGAGTTTCGATGAACAATTATAGATACATGTGCAGAAAAACAATCATGTCGGGAAAAGAGAGGTTCAACTCCTGTATATCTCCCAAAGAGTGGGAGGCATTTAGAGAAAGTATGCATTTCGAAGACTATTTGGTAAAGAGTAACAGAGGCAAGAGAGCAAGAGATAATGTGAGGGCTAGATATTCATTTGGCTGAGGCGGGTTGCACACCAAAATGGAAAAATTTGTAGTAAGTGTATGTCTTTTTGGTTCAATTTACATTGTGTTATTTATTTTGATTTTTTATTGAATTGACTATAGGTTGAAATTGACATTGTATTTGAGGTGGAAAACAGTAATAGAGAAGTAGGTGCAAAAGATATTGTAAATTATATGGTAGCACTAGATGCTAGTAAATCTAAGAGTAGGATGAAGTTGAAATCTAGTTCATCAACAAAGATTTCACCACCATCTATTCAATGCCCAATAGGAGCCTCTGTAGAACATGTCAACTCATATGAACAAGGGTTCCCAAAGGTAATGAATTGCATATTAGGTCTTAGTCACCAAGATTTGTAGTTTTTTGAAACTGTTAACCCTATCATTTATGCATGGAATGAGCATAAATCCACGGATTCAAATGAGGTAAGAGGCTCTATTGATCTCATTTCTTCTTGTTTGGTATTTCTTTACAAATGCCTCTTAATATCTAGATTATTGAAATATGAGCGTACAAGAATCCAATCTAGTTTATTTATTGTTGGAGTGATCCATAAAATGTTCTTTTGGACAAATTTATAGCTTGCATTCTTTACTTGACTATTGAATGATTTGTTTATTTTTTTGGATGATGGTTAAACCACATGCAGAGCAATTTTTTCAAAGCAATAGGAAAACAAAAATGCCTTCAGGGTGTCAACAGAGCTATTGATACTGATAGTGATGAAGTGGACAAAAAAGTGCATCATAGTCATCTTAGTTGTCCTGAAGTTGAGGTAATTAATACAATAGTTGTCAGTTATTTGTCCCAATGTTCTGTCATTCTTCATGATTAAAATGTTCTTTTGGACAAAAAATTATAGCATTTGCATTCTTTACTTGACATATTAATTTTTGCATGATGATTAAACCACATGATGCAAAGTAGTTATATGAAAGAAGGAAAAAAAGAAAAAGGCCCCTATCAATAGAACTCTCTACAAAGTTGTACAACTTAATGTCTGCGATGACATTGATAGTGGTTATGATGATTAACTCGACGAGAATGCACATGGTATTCATAGTGGTAGTCGTGTTGAACTTGAGGTGAGTGATATGAAACCACATGCAATTAAGTACTATTCAAGTAAGTAATGGTTGTTTTATTATGTAAATAAGGGTAATCATTACCTATTTGATAGAAGTTGGATGTTAGAATAGTAGTGAAGTGTAATTAGCTAGTATACATAGATTATGGAATTAGGGGAGAACATATACCTTACAAATTGAAGCTTAGAGTTTAGTTGTAATAGAGTGTTTTATAAAAGCACATACAAAAATTGATTTGTTACAAGACATAAGACATTACATATAGCTATCAAAAACAATATAATGTGTGTTTTATATCTCAATATAATGTGTATTTTTTTTGTTTTGCAAACATTTATTGATAAACTCCAAGAAGGGGATACGGTTGAGGTGTTTGATCCACATGATGGTGTTTTTTTGGGCATTGAGTGGATTCACTCACTATCTATTGTACATGGAGTCATGTTGAATGGAACGAGAGATGCAAATGTATGTATTTTACAGGTCTCAAGTAACACACACCTTCCTCATTGAGACAAAATAGATTGAGTTGTCTATCTGAAAGAGAAAATGGGGACCTTTGTACGGTGGCCACTAAAAAATTTGAAAAAATTCACATAAAGTTAGTCATAAGTGTAGAAGAGAAAAAGAAGGGTTAGCAACAACAGAGTGTGGAGAGTGAAGTTGCAGATAGAGAATATACTAAGCCTAAATAATTTTAACCCAAACAAAAACTAGAAAATTTGGTCTGGGTGTACATTCCGCGGAATGTCAACGCCTAATCTACCGCCGTGAAAACCCTATCGTTTTTCCTCTATTTGGTCCTCCACTCTATTCAAATCCAGGGAGCGCTTCGAAGCGATAGACAAGTGTTTTAAAGAAATAGATGCAGAGAACAGTGGTGCAAAGCAAAGCAAATACAGCGTATAAAGAGGTAGAGAGAGGAAAAGTTGTGGAGTGCGCAACATATACGCATGTAAGTTTAAAATAAGTTAAAACATAAATTTCTTTACCAACAAATATCTCGCCAACCAAAAGCGTAATGCGGGACACAATTTTCTTTAGTCACAACATCAAACCGTAATAGTACATTTTTCAAAGTAAAGACACATTTTTTCGTATCCGCGAAGAACATGTTTTCATGTACTTAGTATTTTCCTTCTGAATAGCCACTTCTCGTCATCCGCAGCGAAGAATCGATTATTTTCTGCTCACCCATTTAAACCTCAATTGTGCATTTGTCTCATTTCCAACACTTCGCCCTATAGGTAGGCGGCGGATCCCAACAAGCTTGCAATTTTCGGGCCAAACGCGTAGGACAATTGCAGAATTTCTATTGGCTTCGAACCAAATCTTCAACATTCGTGCAATCTGTTTATAGCTGCTAAACCATAGAGGAATTTGAAGATGATGCAAATCAGAGTCTCGGTTGATTTTCAGTTCCATAGATCACCCCCAAAAACATTTTTGGCAACTCTTTGGAATATATTAAAATTTTTTCCGAGATTCCCATCTAAACTTTAGCTCTTTTCAAAAACAACATTTTAAAAGTGACTACTAATCGGTGATAATGCGCATAACTTTTTTCCATGAAGGATAAAATCTCTGAATTCTCTAACTCCGTACTGTAACTCATTATCTAGTGCTTCCCACTTGGTTAGATAGCTCTTAACGAATATATTTCCCTCAATCGCCTTCTAAAAGCTCTGTCCCACCTACAATTTATATTACAGTGTACCTATATATAACACGTAACTTTTTTTGTATATATCAAAATTATTATTATTATTTTGTTGGATCAAGGACTTCAATATCTAGTGCACTCATATTTTTCAATTTTTTTTTATAATCTACTATTTTTCCATATGTTTAGAGTAGAGACCTTCATTTTTGGTGAAGAACCTATGTTTAATAAAACTGAAAAAATAAATACATAATAAAATCAAAACATATAAAAAATTATATTCGTTGGATAGCTCGTTTCGAGGACTATTTGATTCCAGAAGGGTTTTTGAAGACTTCTCCATTTTCATCCTCAACCCATGCTCTGAAGTGTAAAAAAATAGACTTTTTTTGTCTCAGGAGGGGGATGAGGGGCAAGGGGGGTTCGAATGAACCCCCTTTGCTATGCATGTGTTTTCTTTTTTCACAGCCAAAATTTAAAGGGGTTCGCTCAAACACTGGTTCGAGCAAACCCCTAATGCGTTCGGTTGGACCAGTAGGTTCATACGAACCCCCAAAATCACTTTTTTTGCTTTGGGGTCATTTTTTGTGAGTTTTCCTTCCTCACTTGAATTGTAAACCACTATTGTGGCTTCACCTAGAAATTAGTGAACAAAAACAATTAAATAGACTAAATATACTAACAATTGATAAAAAATGGTGTTAATAAATATGACTAAATATAATGATTATGCAATTAATAAACAATGTATAAATATACCTATCAATTGACAAAAATCAGTGAGAAAAAACAATTAAATAAACTACCAAATTGATAAAAATGATGATTAAAATTAATGACTAAATAAGCTACCAAAGGATGAAAATCAGTGAATAAAAATGACTAAATAAGTAACCAGTTAACATCAATCAATGACTAAACTAATGAAAAAATATACCAGTGAATAAAAAATGACTGAATAAGTGACTAGTTTAAAACATTCAATGACTAAATTACACACTACCAAATTAGTCAAATTAATGACTACATCAATGACCAAATCGATCAATTAGATGACTAAATTAACAAGAAAGTCTATCACTCAATTGACTAAACCAACGACCAAATCGATCAATCAATTTACTAAATTAATGACCAAACCGATCAACCGAATGACTCCAAACAATTTAGTCATCAATTCAGTCGCATTATAAATGACTGAAAATAAACTACTACTAGTCACATGACCATGTTCAACCATTTATAAGTAGATTTTAGTAGTTTTTTCAGTAGTTTATTATTGTTTTTGTACTAATGATACTTGCATGATTTTATTAGGAAATCTTGGTAAAATATGACCAAGCTGGCCATGACCTTATTATGAAATCATCATGAAATATTATATAATCACTATTTCCACATCTACTATCCTAGATGTAACACCGGTTTTGTACAGGAAACCTATTCCCTTCATCATCATTCATTCCAAAACACATTCTTTTAGTCCATCTATTTCTATTTTGGTACAATATTAAATGACACAGCAAAGAGTATTTCTTGAAAGTGATGCGAGCTAAGTTCTCTCTTGCAAAAATCCCTCATGTAGCCCTTTCTCAATTTGAGCAGAAAGGTCTTACTCAATGTTGACTTCAAGATTTTGAATCTCCATTGCCATCATCATGAGATAGGTTGGCATCCTCTCTTCAACATCTATTCCAAGCACTTGTCACAAAGAAAAATAAGTTCTTTTGAAATATACTTGGAAGTCTTATGTAGCAAATGGCTCAATTTGGGAGGGAAAGATAGGTATCCTCCTATTGTTTACACACCTTTTTATGTGTAAAGGAAATTCATCACTCCTGTAGGTTTTTCTCAATCTTTTATAATCCTCCTCAATTCTGTCTAAGTCAATCTTAATGATAGCTTGCTTGTTTAACATAAACACTCTATAAGTGCTTCTTTAGTCAGCACCACTAATGGTGAACCATCTGACATTCCTATAGTCCTAGTAGTCAGGTGATAATATTATGCCAATACTTTAATAATCTCAACATCTATGAAGATATTTTGGACTATCAATTCGGCCAAATCTAAGGTCCAAGGATTAGAATCTTGTCATCCCTTTTTTCCATAGAAGTACCAAAACATATCCCACCCTGAGATAGGGATAATTGGGTCTCTACATCCATGGGTTGTATCTTTAAACACCTTTTTGAATCCTTTCTTTACAGAATTAGGTAACACATCTAAAATGGATTGTTGCAGGGACCTCTTCACTCTTTCAGAAACTATGGAATCTTCCATTTTACTCGCAAGTTCACTTATTTTTGGTGGCATGATGAAGAATTTACTCCTACTTGATTTCTTTAAGAATCTACTTGTAGAAGAAAATTCAGTTCTTATACACTTGCTATAGAGGGTTTTTGTAAACTTACCAGGTGAAATAATAGTTGCAGAGTCTTCCCACTTGAACTCCCTTTCCTTCGGTATGCTGAGTTGTGTGAATGATTACCAAAATTTCATCAAGTCCCAAGTATTATTTATTGTTGAGCTAGATCACCTCACTATTAATGTCAATTCATGCAAAATATTTCATAATCTGCCCATATTTCAAGTTTGAATACATGTCTTTGATCTTGGGAAAACAAATAATGTAATCATTAAATGCTTTGAAAAATTGTACCATAATATTGCTCTATCATTTCAAAACCTCTATGGAGTAGCATTAGTAGTACTGCCACCCCACACACACCCCTTTGGACTCCAATGGGATGGTGGGTTAATTCTAGTTGTTAAGTGATTGTTCACTGTCATACTACTCTATCATATCAAGACTATTGTGGGGTAGCGATATGGTAGGGTTAGCAATACTGTCACCCAATGCACACCCCTTTGGACTCCTGTGGGATAGCAGGTTAATTCTAGTGGTTGAGTGATTGTTCATCGACATATCGCCTGCCATTATTTACTCTTTGTGGGGATATGGTTTACTTTAATTGTTAACATGTTCTCACCACCACCCCACGCTATTCATATTTGGTTGTCGTGGTATTGTGGTAAGCATTTGTACATTGACCCATATGTCCCACCATAATGTGCTATTCATATTTAGTTGTTGCAGTATTGCAGTATGAATTTGTACATTGACCTATATGTCCTGCCATACAACACTATTCATATTTGGTTGCCACAGTATTACGATAAGCATTTGTACATTGACCTATATGTCTCACCATCCTATGCATACCTCTATTGATTGTTGTGGTAGTGCAGTATTGGATTTTATTATGAATATAGTATTTAAGATATCATTTTATTGAAAAGATTGAACAATTTTCTAATTTTGTAGCCTTTCATTTTAGTTTTCAGTGTCAGTCAGACCTAGAGATCATTTCTTTATTTGTAATGGGGTGATCCCACAATAGTGGTTTACAATTTTTGGCCAAACTAGACACTGAAATAATTTTTTTTAACTAAATCTTCACTTTCAGGCACCTATAGCGGCTAAATCGTGAGGAATTTCAAGATGATGCAAACTAGAGTTTTGTGAATTTTTTTTGAAGATTCTAAATATATTTTTGTCAAAAATTTTGGAATCAGATTTCACTTCTTTTTCCATCTCCCTCAAAAACTAGTTTTTTTCAGAAAACAACATTTTTAAAAATTGATGCTCATCGTATAACGCATAACTTTTTTTCCATGAAGAATAAAATTCTAATTCTTTTGAATTTAGATTTGTAACTCCGATATCTAGTGCTTCTACTTGGTTAGATAGTTTTTTATTGAATATTTTTTCTTTAATCAAGTTTCGAAGTCAAACCAATTACAATTCAGACATAGCACAAATGTATAACGTATAACTTTTTTTATATGTATCAAAATTCAATTATTATTTTTTGTTGGATCAAGGACTTCAATATCTGGTGTACTCATGTTTTTCAATTTCTTTTTTTTATAATCTGCTATTTTTTCACATGTGCAAAACAAAGAGCTTGATTTTTGGTGAAAAACCTACATTCATAGGAAATAAAAAATAAATATAGTAATTAAATTAAATTTATTTAAAATTATACTTTTTGGGAAGCTTATAATAAGGATTGCATACTTACAAAAATAAATTTTAAATGAATTCATTTGATCCCCCAAAAGGTAAATCAAACGTGGTTTTTTATCAGCATTTTGATAGGTGTAAAGGAGACTCTGTTATAGGTATGGTTTAAAACTAGTGGGGTTCTATCCAAAGGGGCTTGATCTTAGGTAGTTTGATCAAACCCTCTTCAATTTGAATGCTTTAAATGGAAATTTTTAAGGATTAAATCATTATATTTTCTAAAAATATGTGATTTCAGCAAAAATTAGAATCTCCCAAAAATTGTAAACCAACTTTGTGGGATCAGCCAATGGGGAGGCTTAGTTCACCTATGTTAAGATATCTATATGTATTATTAAATCACATATGTTCATTATATGTTTGCATATAGAAAACATATAGGACATACAAAAAATGATATTCTAACTAAACAAAATTAATTTCAAATTTTCAACCAAAGTAAGAAAAATAAGAATGATTGAACCTCTTTAAATGCACTTCAAATCATTAGTGAATATCTCAGGTTTTGTATAAAATGTACCAATTGAATAATGATTATTACATTCAGAAATGTATTAGTAAGACAATAGTGAATAAGCATACCTATACTCAGATATTTATTAAATTTGATAATATATTACACCATATATATAACCAAATTTTAGGTGACAAGCTAACCTCTTAAGGTGACAAAACATCATCATAATCATCTACATTGCCAGGAAGATCAAAATCCTCATCACTCGTGTCTGCATCTACTTGATTTTCCTCCTCATTCTCATCTGTGACATGCAATGCATTCTCTCTCCCAATCTCTTCATTAGTAATCAAAATGTCTTCTTCAAACACACCATCATCATCTTCATCCATTTCTTCAAATGTTTCTTGTAAATTAACATATTTCCCATTAGGCATTATATCAACAACTTACATGAATTTTTTATTTTGAATGAGACTATTTAAATGACATACGACCATCTTGGGCTTCTTACATCATCAATTAGAAATGATTGGTTAATTTGAAGAGGGAAACATACAACTCATCTATCTTTGATAAAAAAATTCTTGTATTTACACATACAAATTCATACTCATCAAATTGTACTATGGATGGTCAGATCCACTTACATTTTAATAATATAGGACTATTTTCACCATAGTCCACTAGAATTATTTCTTCATGAATCCAATATAAAATTTATTCCTAGTTTTGTGAAGAAATTCAACTCTAACAACACAATCACAATTTGTATTTCCTTGGTCTTTTTCTTCCACTCTTAAATGACTACCATAGGCCCACATTCCACTGAAACACATAGCCCATAAATATGGAGATTGTGAAAGCTCACTTTCCTCCATTGTTATATCTTGACCTTCTTCTTTTGCAGCACTAATTGCATTAGCAATCCATTCTTCAAATTTTGGAAAAGAATCGCCTCCAATGAAATCAGCATAATTTATGCACTTTTGAGGTTGATGTTTCATCTAAGCTTGATTGTCTTCTTCATATTTTCTACATAGAATATTAACATACAAATAGTAAGATTAATAATATAAATGTGTAAATTCAATTGAGTACATAAATTATTGTGTAAATTTTTTTTACCTGCACCACTTATCTAATGAATATTTTTTTTGAAGAATATAGACATGTATCACACTTCTTTCTTGATGTGATAGCTTGAAGCGACATCCATTTCCTTCTAATAATTCAGCTGCCACTATCTCTTCTTTGTCATCATCCCATACATGTTGATTGACATTTTTAAAATCATTCATATATTTTTTTCAAAATCCCATGCCCTTTTGCATTGAATATCCCTCAAACATGCTACCTTCCGGTTTTACCATAGTATGAATAATTTTTTTAAAACCTTCATATATCATTCTATAGGATACATCCATCTTGTTCTTATCAGGCCATAATGATTTAGTTTATATTGTAGATGTATCAAAAGATGCATTAAAATGTTAAATATGGTTGGTGGAAATTCATGTTCCAATAGAAAAATGACTTCAACAACAACCTCCCTCAAACTATCAAATTTTGAAGGATCCAATACATGTAAACTCATTCTCTTTAATATTAGGCCCAATCTTATAACTGCCAATCTTGGCCCCTTTTCCAAACTTGATATATTTACCACAATAGGTAAAATATTCTCCATTATAACATGATAGTCATGGGTCTTGAGGCCTCTTAATCTATTAATGTTAGTTTGGCTTCTAATACTTCTACTTACATATCTAGTGGGAAAGCGAGTCTGAGACATCAATTGTAAGAATTTTGCATGTTGTTCCTTTGTCCAGACATAAGGAGCACTAGGTTTTTTTATATTTTTCATCATCATATTTTTCAACCCAAATATTTTGACGAATCTTTAGTTGTCTAAATTCTTCATGTGATGAAATATTTTCAAGAGCACCCAAAAGAGTTTCTATAATAGCATAGGCTATATTTTTCTCATTATGCATAAAGTCAACAGTATGCCTAATGGCTATATCCTTAAAGTATGGCAACTTATAGAATATGCACAACCTTTTTACACCACTTTCATTACATGGATCATATCTACTACTAGCAATCCCATCATTTTCAATAAATGACATTCTTTTTTATCAATTCTCAACAATGTAATCACCTGTTATTAGCAATGGTGCTTCATGATTCTCTTCTTGACCATTGAACCGTGTTTTTTGTTGATGATATGGATGATTCATTTTAAGGTAAGCACAATGTCCACAATAAAACACTGATGAACACTTCTTGAGTGCCTCACAAAATCCTTAAAGTTTCAAGCAGGACATCCATGGTATCCATGAACACTAAGACCAAATAATGTGCCATATGCTAGAAGATCATGAATCGTAAACAATAAGGAATAACTTAAAGTGAATTTGATAGAATGACCATCCCTTAAAGATTGAATTTCTTCAATTCATTTCCACAATTCCATTAGCTCATCATATAATTCCTCAGGATAAGAATCAATTGTATCTGAAGTCACACTTTTCCTTCCTAGTATAATCAATGATAGCATTAAAAAAAATGGTTTAGTTGCTAACCATGAAGGAAAGTTATAATTTATTAAAAATACTGGCCAAGTTGACCATTTAGTACTCTGATCTAGGAATGGGATCACCCCATCTAGAGTCAAACCCAAACTTATATTATGAGGATTTTGAGAAAAATTAGGTCATATGTTATCAAATTCCATCCACATCTTAGAATAAAGCACATGTCATTGTTTTCCATCAATGCTCTTATTTTGGCCATACATTCAATTTTAGAATACAATGATCTACTAAGAGGGGGGTAAATCAGTAGATATTAAAAAAATTAGTTCTTAAGACCTTTTTGCAAATTCAACCTTAAACTCAAATGTCAAGATTAAAATACTAATAGATATAATAACCACAAGCACAAAAGAGATCAACACATAACACAGTATGTACATGGGAAACCTAAGATGGGAAATACCATGATGAGAAATGCTACTAGGATCTACTGTCTTAATCCATCCTCACAAGCATCAAAGTTCAGTTATAATTTTTAGAGCTACAACCCAAGGAAGCAACAACTCCTTTTTTAGAAGCTACAACTTCAAGGATGCTACCACATCGTATTCTGAGCTACAACTCAGTACAAAATGGAGGTTACGACCTCTTACAAAGATATTCATTCAACTATGCATAACATGGTTTTGCTCAACCTATGATGCATCGATTCAACACATTATATTTCTCTCTTAGTTCACTATTGTAATTAGATTCTTGTATTTTTTTTTATTCTTCTTCTATCTATTATAGTTCTTCTCTCACTTATTCATTTAAGCACATGCTAACAAATTTTCTCACTCATGCCTTCGTATATTTCATACGATTCAAACCCTCTATTAGGGTTTTTCACTTGCAGCCTACATTAGTAAGTGTTAGATCATCAAGCCACCCACATACAATTATGTCCATTAATGATTTCATCCAATCATATTTTTCCATATCTCATATTGGGCTACACACCAATCAACCTCATTATCAAGAATTTACCAAATTTAGCTCTCCTTTTTTACCTCAAAATCTGATATGCATTTAATTTATTCTTTTGTACATTCTATCAGATTTGATCTTGATAGATCATGTTACCTTTTTTAGCACCATATTCATTAAATGTTCACATGTCAGTTAGTTAGGCGATCATATTATGTTCACATGTTGGTCACTAACTTGAAATCCCTGTTCACACAAACTAGACCATTGCAAATCTTCAAGTTTGAACATTGGTCATCGATCTTCTTGTGGACTAATAAAAAGGTAGGAACATGATCAAGAAACATCCACAAGCTCATTATAATCACCAAGGACATCAGCACAAACTCTAAATACTTTATCTTCTTCACACTGAATCTCACTTCCACATGCACCTTACTAGGTTCCTCATTCGGTATCATCTTCATGTTGAAGAGACATTTGAAGAAGTCCTATAGACATCACATGGTCTCATTGAAAAATATCCATAGACTTGATATTGCAATGTAGAAGAGACATTGCACAAATTCTTACCGACACCACATTGTCTTGCCAACAAAGGCCTTCTAGAAACAATATTCATTCATGATCCAAATTTCTTCTTGCAAACCACCAAATCATGCACCATTTGAGATGAAGACACATAACACCATTAAAAACTTAATTCTAGAACCACAAACCAAAAGATTTGAATGTGGAGGAATGCAGAGTAGAATAAATTATCTCTATCACCACCAAATGTACAAATAAAGTAGTTTTCAGTCTGGTGAACAACTCACTCAAATCTTCATATCAAATGGCATATCATCTTCATACATGCCTCTAAATAAATTCCAATCCATAGACAAAGATATTCAATATGCAAGAAATGTGGAGCAAGTTACTAGACCATTCTTACTGGAGGCTCAACCTTGGAACATAGCATACCATAGGCTCACTCAAATTTTCATACCGGAGCACCAAACCATGAGAAAACTTGATGAAAAATAGATAACCCCATTATAAATCTTCTTTCGGATTTGCAAGACCTGAAGCAAATCAGCGGAGGACTATAGAGCAAATACATTTCTCCCTGTCCATAGAAAATCCACTCTGTCAGATTAGTTCAAAAACTGGGGAACTCAAATTTTACTCTTTATCAAACTAGCTGCTATAATCCAAGATATATTACCCATGGATGTCCTTGATCAACACTTCAAATCTGTATAAGCATATGATCAACATAGTAGAAATGTGAAGCACATACCAGAGCATAGTTGACACTAATAACAACACATATATGTTGACATCAATGACAACACTGGTTAGACACATATTTGCAACAATCTCCCCCTTTGTCATTGATGGCAACAAATGATGTGAAAAACCATCAAAGACAACATCCAATCAATTCTAGCATTCTCCTTTATTTTTGATGATTAGACAACCTACACAAATTTTCTTGCACTTTTTTCCTTACAATTCTCTCTTTCACATGACTTGCTCTTCCCCTTTTTCTTAGATTAGACAGCCTACACAACATTTCCTTCACTCTCTCTCCCCTTGATTTTTTCACATGATGACTCTCCCCCTTTGACATAAATGAGAAAGGGCACATATTTTCACTTTTCTGCTTTGATCATACTAAAAGTGCACTTGTTTTTCTTGATCTAGAACCCATGTTAGTAATATCTAGCTACTCCCCTTGGGATAAACACCACTTTCTCAAATCTAGCCATGAAAATAGGTAATCTTTTGTTGGCAATATCTCTCTAGAATCAAAACCAAATTCTTTTAATTTTGGATATGTTGTAGATGGATATGTCTAGATGCTAATCCTACCACTACAGCCTCTATCATACAAATGTGGTAAAATGTGGTATCTGCATTGTCTCTCTCTCTCTCTCTAGTACCTTGCAATAGAATGTTCACATTCCTAACATATTGGAATCTTCTAGATGTTCCTACATCACTTTGATTTTACATGACTTAATCACATAGCCCTTACCCAAGTTCAAATGAATGATCAATGAAACTACCCCTAGATACATGCCCTATCACTAGAGTTTAGTGATATGAAGTTCGAGAAACCACTCCCAGCTTCTGCCTCAAGTATTCAAACTATTTGGTGGGAAGAGGCTTGGTAAATATATCAACCACTTGTTCCTTGGTTGGAGCAAACTCCATGTTGACTTCCTTATCTGCAACTTTTTCTCTAATGAAGTGATACTTGATTGAGATATGCTTGGTTCTAGAGTGCATTACTAGATTCTTTGAGATATTGATGGCACTTGAATTATCACAAAGAATGGAAATAGGCTCATTGTATTCAACTTTGTGGTATTTTAATGTCTACTTCATCCATAAAACCTGAGTACAACATACAGCTGTAACAACATATTCTACTTCTACAATAGGAAGGGTGACAAATTCTTGCTTCTTAATCATCCAAGAGACTAGCCTGTTACCCAAAAAGAAAGCTCCTCCACTTGTACTCATTCTTTCATCCACACTTCTTGCCCAATCTACATCTATGTATGCTATAAAATTGATTTATTTTGTTTTTGGGATACCATAAGCCAAAGTCAATAGTACCTTTGATGTACCTAAAGATTCTCTTGACTACATTGACATGTGATTCTTTAGGTTCTACTTTAAATCTATCTACCATACAAACCACTTGCATTGTATCAAGCCTATATGCAGTTAAAAATAGTAGACTTACAATCATAGATTTGTATATAGTCTGATTTGCATCTAATGACTCATTAGATTTGCTCAATTTGTAGCATATGATCATGGGTATACTAACTAGTTTACAGTCCTACATGCCAAACTTCTTAAGTATTTCTTTTGCATACTTGGTTTGAGATATAAATTTACCTTTATCAACTTTTGTAATTTGCAAACCAAGAAAGAAACTTAGTTCTCTAATCATGGACATTTCAAACTCATCTTGCATGGTTTTATCAAATATTTTGCACATTACATCACTGCTACCACAAAATATAATGTCATCTACATATACTACAACAATTATCATATCCATACCTTTAGATTTGAGATACAAATTGGTATCACCACAACCCTTCTTGAATCCTTGTTGTTGTAGGTATTGATCCAACATTGACTACCAAGCCCTTGGGGATTTCTTTAAACCATACAGTTCCTTTTTCAATACGCAAACATAAGTATTATTCTCTGACAGCTGGAAACCTTCTAGCTACTCAATGTATACCTCCTCGTCTAGGATTCCATTTAAGAAGGAATATTTGACATCCATTTGATATACCTTGAAGCCTTTGTAGACTGAGAATGCAAGAAACATTCTTGTTGCTTCTAACCTTGCAATAGGGGCAAATATTTCCTCAAAATCAATCCCTTCTACTTGTGCATATCCTTTGCACACCAGTCTTTCTTTGTTTCTCACCACCGTTCCATCTTCATTTAGTTTGTTTCTAAAAACCCACTTAGTGCCAATTACATTCTTGTGTAAGGGCCTAGGAACTAGTTCCCATGTTTTGTTCTTTTCAATCTAATTTAACTCTTCTTCCATGGATTCTATCTATTTCTCATATTTTTTGGCTTCAATAAAGCTTTTTGGTTCAATCTGAGATAAGAGGGAAAAGTTCACTTGTTCTTTGTTCTTTGCAAGCCTTCTTCTTTTTGCACACCATCATTCTTTTCACCAATAATCTAATCTGCCAGATGATCTTTTTGAGCATATTTTTTAGGAGCCCAGTTAACTTCTTTCTTATTCTCTCCTTTTTGTTCTTCTTCTTCTTCAACCCTCACACCTATGTCATCCTCATCTGACTCACTTTCTAGATTGTTTCTGCTAGGCTAACCCTGATTTGCACTTTCATCAACCCTAACATGTACACTCTCTAAAATTTTATGTAGTCTCTTATTGTAGCATTTATAAGCTTTGCTTTGAGATAAATATCCCAAAAATATCCCTTCATCACATCTTGACTCAAAACTTCCTAAGTCCTTAGTATCTCTTTTGATATAGCATTTACTGCCAAATATTTTGAATTGCTTGAGTGAAGCAAGCCTACCAAACCACAATTCATATGGAGTTGTACCACTATTAAATATAATAAGAGCTTTGTTTTGAATGTATATAGTAGTTTTTATTGCTTCTTTCCAAAACGTATCCATTAAGTTTTCCTCCTTCAGCATGGCTCTAGCCATCTCCTTCACAATTTGGTTTCTTCGCTCTATCACACCATTTTCCTATGGTGTTCCTGGGGCTAAATACTAGTGTCTGATTCCATGGTCTCATAGTATTCCATGAATTCTCTTGACATGAATTATCCACCTCTGTCTAATCTGAGTCATTTGATTCTTCTACTGGTCTCATTTTCTACTAGCTCCTTATAACCTCTAAATGCATCAAAGGCCTCAACCTTCTCCCTCAAAAATGTGTAATTTTCCATTCTTATATAATCATCAATCAATAGCATAAAATATCTTTCTCCTTGAAATTCCTTTGTTCTCATTGGTCTACATAAATTAGTATGGACTAACTCTAGAGGTTTTGTAGTTGAATAGTCCTTAGTGGAAAATTTAAACTTTGTTTTATTTCCTTGTTGACATCCTTGACAGATGATATTGATTGGCTTTGCAATCTTAGGCATATTTCTATCCAATCATTTTGAGCTTATCTTCACCATGTCAAAATTCACATGTCCTAGTCTTTTATGCCACAACCAAATTTCTTCTTCTTGACTGATTAGACATGTTTTTCCTTCCACTTCACATAGATTATAGAGATTACTATCATTCCTAAGCCCTTGAGCAACTATTTTACCATTCATTCTTATCTTGATGCCTTCAGAATCAAATAAAAATTTGTATCCATTATCACACATCTGATTGAAACTAAGAAGATTATGTTTTAGGCCTTCCACATAGAGCATATATTTAGTTTTGTTCTTCCCATCTATGCTCAGGATTCGTTTACCACAAATCTTGACAATAGTGTAATCACCTAGGCTTACTGAACCTCCTTTTCTCATTTCAAGTTTGATGAATTTATTTTTATCTCCGGTCATGTGCTTGGAGCAACCACTGTCAATTACCCACAAGTCTTATTATTTTGCATGCAAGGAATTTTAAGCAATCATTGACTGAGTTGGAATCTCATTTTTCTCCTTCAATACCCTCTTAGAATTATTTTCAACCTTTTCATCCTCTTTCTTAATAGCCTCAATTTTATTTTTCTTAGATTGAGTATTTTGTCTTATAAAGTTTGCTCTACAATCTCTAGCTATGTGGCCAAGATTATTGCAATTGAAACATATTATGTATCCATATCAGTTAAAGGAGCAAATGAGTTTTTACTCATGAAATTTATATTTATCCTTGGATTAACTTTGCATTCTCTATCCCTATGACCAAAATTGTTACAAGTATAGCATTACCCCTTAAAACAAGATGAGTACCTGGTCATGGTGTATCCTTCGGTCGGATTAGGATATCTTCTTTGTTTAGGTCTCTTAGGATAGTGTACTCTTGTGAAGCCATCATTTTCAATTTTCTTAGGATTCTATTTCTTCTTTTTCTAGTCTGGATTTGTCCATTTAACCTTCTTCTCTTCACTTTTCTCTTTCTCTTTAATAGATTTCTCAACTGTAGTTAACTTGTTTTCATCTCTGAAAGCATCTTCTTTATTATATTTTTCATCCTTGGAAACTAATTTTTCGTCTGCTCTAAATCTTTCATAAAGCTTTGTAGAAGTATCAACAAATGAACTTTTTCCCTTTTCAAGTCCCAAACCAGATTTTTCTTTAGTAGTTGGCTTTTTTGTACTTAGCAATTCATTTAGGATGTTAGTACCACCTTTCAACTTCATACTTTTACTGACCTGCTCATTAGCCTTCTGCAAATCTTTTCTTAGGGAAACCACTTTTTCCTCAAGTTTTGAACATATCTCCATCTCTATTTGCAACTTAGAATTCATAACATCTTCAACTCTTTTGAGTTCTTCTACATGAAATTTCAAATCAACTATCACCTTATTAGATTATTCAATTTTTTGAGTTTCTCTATCAGTCTCTTTTTTAGCATTCCTTTTTAGTTTCTTGTTTTCCTTCTTGAGATCATCATATTTATCTCTTAAATCCTCAAGGTCTTCAAGAGAACTAATTAATTCTCCTTCAAGATCAACAGGCGCTTCAACTTCCTCATGTAAATCCTCAATCAGTGTATCTTTCTAGTCCTTACTTTCCCTATCCATAAAAATAAACTCTTTTCTATTTTCTCTCATAACAAGGGCATGGTCATGATCCTCTTCTAAACTATCACTAGCATCATAAACTCCACTTTCTTCATTGATATATAAACTCTTCTTCTTCTTTCCAAAATTCTTCCTTTTTGGATTAGGCATTTTCTTCGTTTTGGTACCTTCTTCTTGCTTGGAACTATCCTCTTTACCATATGGACACTTTGAAGAAAAATTCCCTATTGTCCCACAATTGAAACACTTAAATGGGAGTTTACCTTTATACTTACCAGACCCTCTCCTTAGTTTTCTCATGAAGTTAGCTTCTTCCTCATCAGTTTCATCATGATCATATGCAATGACAACAGATTCATCTTTCTTATCAACTTCATATTTCTCTTTCCTGACCACTTTAAATGCAACTTCTCTATAGGATGATTCAACATCAGACATTCTCATCTCATATGCAGTAATTATTCCAATTACTTCATCAAGAGTAAGTTTATCAATTTCTCTTCCTTCTTCGATAGTAGAAATCTTGGCATCATATTTAGTTGTCATAGAACTAAGAACCTTTAGCGCAACATCTTCTTCTTTCAGATCTACACCATATCCTTTAATGGAATTTACCACATTATCAACTCTCTGAAGATAGTCTGCAATCTTCTCTTCTTCAGTCATTGTCAAGCCTTCATTTTTTTCTCTCAGCACTTGTAACTTTCCTAACTTCACTTTGGTGTCACCTTCATAGATCTTCTTTAGTTTTTCCTAGACAACATAAGCATTTTTACAATGCATAACTTTTCTATGTACAAAGTCAAAAAAATTGTTCATAATAATGAACCAATCTTTCTTATTGTCCTCATGATTTATTTATTTTTTGGATCAGTAGGAGTTGTAGCAAGAATAGTATATTGGGTCTCTGAAGATTCCCAAACTTTAGTTCCAAGAGAAACTAAGTATCCTTCCATCATTGAGCTCCATTTAGCATAGTTTGTTCCATCAAACCTAGGTGGCTTGTTTGAACCTTCCTAAAGTGCCATTGTGTTCACTTATCCAAGATCAACCCAATTTTGTTAAACTTCTCCTAGGGAACCTAGGGCTCTAATACCAATTGTTATAACACAATAATCTATTGAGAGGGGGCTGAATTAGTAGATATTAAAACTTTTAGTTCTTAAAACCTTTTTGCAAATTCAAACTTAAACTTAAATGTGCAGATTGAAATACTAACATATATAATAACCATAAGCACAAAAGAGATCAACACATAACAAAATATGTAAGTGAAAAACCCAATATGGGAAAAACACGGTGAGAAATTCTGCTAGGATCTACTATGCTAATCCATCCTCACAAGCATCAAAGTTTAGTTACAATGTTTAGGGCTGCAACCCAAGGAAGCAACAACTCCCTATTTAGAAGCTACAATTTCAAGGATGCTACCACACCCTATTCTGAGCTACAACTCAGTACAAAATGGAGGCTTCAACCTCTTACAAATATTTTCAATCAACTATGCATAACATGGTTCTTCTCAACTTATGATACATAGATTCAGCACATTATATTTCTCTCTCTTAGTTCACTACTATAACTAGATTCTTATATTTTTTATGATTCTTTTTCTCTCTGTTACAGTTCTCTCACTTATTCATTCAAGCACACATTAACTAATTTTCTCACTCATTCCTTCGTATATTTCATACAATTCAAACCCTTTGTTAGGGTTTTTCACTTGCAACCTACATCAACAAGTTTCAAATCATCGAGCCACCCACATATAGTTTTGTCCATTAATGATGGAATCCAATCAGATTTTCTATATCTCACATTGGGTTTCACACCAATCAACCTCGTTATCAAGAATTTACCAAATTTAGCTCTCATTTTGGACCTCAAAATCCAATATGCATTTAATCTCATCTTTTTTTCATTCTATCAATTTGATCTTGATCAATCATGTTACCTTTTTTAGCATTGTCTTCATTAAATGTTCACATGTCATTTAGTTAGGCAATCAGATTTTGTTCACATGTTGGTCACTGACTTGAAACCCTTGTTCACACAGACCAGAACATTGTAAATCTTCAAGTTTGAAAATTGGCCATCAATCTTCTTGTAGACTAATCAAAAGGTAGGAACACAATCAAGAAACATCCATAATCTCAATATAATCACTAAGGACGCAACATAAACTCTAAATACTTTATCTTCATCACACCAGATCTCACTTCCACATGCACCTTATTGGGTTCCTCATATGGTATCATCTTCATGTCAAAGAGACATCTAAAGAAGTCCTATTGACACTACATGCTCTCATTGAAAAATCTCCATAGACTTGATATTGCAATGTAGAAGAGACATTGCACAAATTCTTACCAACACCACATTGTCTTGCCAACAAAGGCCTTTTAGGAATAGCCTTCATTCACGATCCAAATTTCTTCTTGTGAACCATCAAATCATGAACCATTAGATCTGAAGACACATAACACCATTAAAAACTTAATTCCAAAACTATAGACAAAAATATTTAAATGCAGAGGAATGTGAAGAAGAATACATTCTATCTATCACCACCAAATGTACAGATAAAGAATTTTTCACTTTGGTGAACATAACTCACTCAACTCTTCATACCAGATGCTCCAACCTGGTACATACCCTCTTTAGACATTCCTCTAAATAACTTCCAATTTTCAAACAAAGATATTCCATATGCAAGAAATGCGGAGCAAGCTACTAGACCATTCTTACTGAAGGCTCAACCTTGGAACATAGCATACCATAGGCTCACTCAAATCTTCATACTGAAGCACCAAACCATGAGAAATCTTGATGGAACATAGATAACCCCATTATAAACCTTCTTCTAGATCCATAAGACCTGAAGAAAATCAGTGGAGGACTGTGAAGCAGATACATTTCTCCCATTCCATAGATAACCCACTCTACTGGATTAGTTCACAAACCAATGAACTCAACTTTCACTCTTTATCAAACGGCAGCACTGAAGGACTCCAAGTGATGTCCTTGAGATTTGAATGGTGGAGACTCCAAGGATGGCACCTTGGCACAGCTAAAGTCCCATAATAGTTCATGTTATGGAAGCCGAAGGAGGGGTTTGGTCAGTTGTAGGGATGCAAGGACAAGGACAGTGGAATGTGCAGACAAAAGTGAAATGGGTCCTGGTAGTCCCATGCATGAATCCCCTGCACCACCAGCTCATGAAATTGAGAGACGACTCCTCACCAAAGATCTTGGAAGCACATGCATGGAGTTCCAGAATTCCCGGAGCTTGAATGATTTTATGGAATGATCTTTTACAGTGTGGAAGTTTCCAACAAACCTTAATAGGTCTGCAGTTCTAAAATTACTTTTTCCTAGTTCCCAACAGAATTTCAAAAGCACCTGGAAAGAATGCAATTGTTCCTTCAATGCAAAGCCTGAAAGGACCCTGCTCCAACTGAATCCAGAACTCCCTGACTGAAATGGAGTTTCTAGCTCCACCCCAGTCCCTGTTTCTGGGGTGTTCCATTGCTGTCATGCCTAGCATGCAATTTCAGCCCTGAAGCCAAGCTGGTGCCCTCATTTTGAGAGCCTTCTACCATCCCTAGAATGAAAGACCTCTCAGGAAGCACTCTGAATGACCCCAACACTGAAAATGCCTGTCTTAGCCCAGGCAGCCTGTGTTCCTTTCTGCCCTTCTCCTGCATATCAAGCCATGGACAAGGACATTTTTCAAAGTCCTCCCCATTTCAGCCTACCTCACTCCAAATGCATGTACTGATCCACAAGAGTGTTCAACCCTGACACAATGACATCCAAAGACACAAGGCCCCACACAAGACCTGCAGGCAGAAAGTCCCTTTTGCCCAGGAAGGAGGAGAGGTGGCCAGATATTTTAACTAATGAATTGTAAAAAATAGATTTTTGTATTTATATTCAATTTTTTTATTACATTGCATTGCACATCTTTCAAACTCAAAGCATTAGCTCACATTGCATAGCTAATAACTAGATGTTGATAGATGAAAAAATGTAAAAAATTGTAGAATAAGAGACAAAAACTTGTTTGTAATTAAAAGGAATTTCTATAGAAATAGAGTTATAGAGAGCAAATAAAATAGAGAGTTTAACTAATGAATTGTAAAAAATTTCCTCATACTTTTACTCTTTCATTCAAATTGCTAATTATATTGCATTGCACATCTTTCAAACTCAAAGCATTACTCACACTGCATAACCACAACTAGATGTCGAGAGTATGACAAAATACCCCAACTACAATATAGTTTTTTACAAAGTCAACTCTAAGAATTCTATGCAATTACTTTACATTGTACAACCAATAACCCAGGAGTAGCTACCAATTTAATTTTTCTGTCAGCATTCCATGAGACCACATTTCTTTGAGGCATTTTTTCAAAAGTTCACTACCTTGTCTTATGCTACCACATTTTTCTTTGCTACATGTCTACTTAAATTATTTTATCAAAAAAAATTCATTTCCTTTGTTGCTAAGTGAAGAAAAATCCTAAAAACAAGGCTTTCAAACAAGCTATGGATGTTTGGAAAAATCAACGTTTACAATAGTAGTGGCATAGTATAGACAAGGCATCGAACCTGCTGGAAATCCTCAAAGAACAAGTGCTCCTCATGGTGATGGAATTCCCGCGATAATCCATGCAAATTTGTCATGAAATTCTCACCATTAGACCACATTTCTTTGAGATTTTTCCAAGTTCATTTCCTTGTCTATGTTACCACATTTTTCATACATGTCTACCAAAGCATTTTATCAAACAGTTCACCACCTTGTTGCTATGGCTAAAAGCCTAAAATAGGTGATTTCAAAAAATATATGGATGCTTGGAAAAAATATATCAAAGAATAATATTAAGCAACAAGCTATGGTCTCATGGTTTTTTTTTCAGCATGAAAATAAGCATGATTTTATTTGCACTTTTTTGTAGGTTTTAAACACATTTTTTTGGAAATTTTTTTGTTTGAAATGGGGAAAAATTGTGTTCAATTTTATGCATTATTTACTTGTGGGATTCTCATAGTAGTGAAAAATTTAGTGTTCATGAAGGAATGGAAAAGATGCATAGATCCTTTGAATTGTACTTGTATTGTGCAATGGCATTGAATCGTTTAGCAAACCATTTTTTCTTCACAGAGCAACATTTTCTTGTGGAATAGTTGACTGAGATGGATCTTGTTTCAACTAACCACCCTCTCATGAAATCTCATTCATATTATAATCTTACATGATCTTATCATAGGAAAGGTGATTATGGGACAACCAGCCGCTACTACATGGCATCAGTTAAGGAAAGCCAGAGGCCACATGATTTTGTGGATAGGTTCAATTGAAGTTGGGAGATCTTAAGAGTTCTCTCTCAATTTTGAAAAGGTTCTAGAGGTCTTCTTGAGAACTGTAAGAGCTGAAAATTTTTAGGCCATATATGTGCTCAACAAGGGCAGGCATAGAAAGCTTTGGAAATTTTAAGAAAGGAAACTCACATAGATCCACGTGATGCCCATGCATTTATCAAGATGGGTGAGTTATTAATATCGCCAAACCCCAATGCAGCCTTAGATTCTCTTAAGATAGAAAAGTCTCTTCTAAAGAAAAGCAGAGAAGTACCCATTCAATTTTTAAACAACATTGGGGTTCTTCATTTTGAGCATGATGAACTAGAGTTGGCTCAACAAACTTTTACAGGGGCATTAGGAAATGGCATTTGGGTTGGATTCATAAATAAAAGCCCCAATGCCAATTATGTAGTTTTTCATGTGCTCTTTAAGGATATGAAATTCTTCCATCGACTAGAAGAATGTGGTGTTTCACTTGAGTTACCATGGGATAAATTCACAACACTATTTAATCTTTCTAGGTGGTTTGAACAACTACATGATACTAAAAAAGAAAATCTTTCATACAGGCTAATATTGTTCAAGTTTCCTAATTATGTGGATGCATATATACGTCTTGAAGCCATGGCTTAGGCTTGGAATGAGATCCAACTAAGCCTATAATTTATTTTTGATGCACTTAAGGTGGATAAAAACTCATCAAATGCTTTATCTATGCTTAGAAAAATGGAACTAAAAATAGATGACTGGCTTAAAGTAAAAGAAACAATTAAAGTTGCACAAAATGAATCAGATGCAAATAATTCTTATGTTGACATTTCACTTGGAAATTGAAATTATTTTGTAGCTTTTTGCAATGAGGGGAGGGATCCAAAGGTGGAGGCACAACATCTTGAGAAGGATAGAGAATTGTATTGTAAAGTGTTGGCACAAAGACCAAGAAATGTTTATGTTGCAAATGGGGCAGCCATTGTGCTAGCTGAAAGGGGTCAATTTGATATTGCAAAGGAAATTTTTACCCAAGTACAAGAAGCTAGAGTAGGAAACATCTTTGTTTAGATGCCTAATGTGTGGGTAAATCTATCACATGTTTACTTTGCACAAGGATAGTTTGTGCTTGTAGTGAAAAAGTATCAAAATTGTTTGAGGAAATTCTATTTTGGCACTGACACCTAAATTTTATTGTATTTAGCTTGAACACATTATGAAGCATAACAATGGAAAGATTGTAAAAGGACATTATTAAGAGCAATAGATTGTAACTACTGTAAGTTGCTAATCAGAAATCTATAGATTTTGTGTTTATTGTAATGAGGGTTTCAAATTACCTCTGAATTTACTATAGAGGGCATCCCCAAATCTAACTTCACTGCAGATGGCCTTGTTGACTTCAAATTCATTATAGTAAACTCTAAATTCCTTACCATTTCTTTCCTTTTCAAAAGTATCTAGGTCCTCTCCAAACAATATTTATCACCCAATATGCAATACCCAAGCCAATGTAGTTGTTAATTGAATAATGAATCATGAAAAACAATCTTTATCTCCAAACAATCGTTATCTCTGAATTAGATGAACTACTACTATAACTCAAAACACCTTAGGCTAAATGAAAAATGAATCTCGCCCGCACATACACTCCTACCCTATGTTTCTTGAAATATTTTTTTTAAAAAAATTCTTATTTGTATTTGCGTGACTAACTATTTAGTCATTTTTATTTATATGACAAAAATAATTTTTTACCCGATGACCAAATTAGTCATTTATTTACTCATTTATAGTTGTATTGCAAAAAAATAGTAGAATTTAGTCATTTTTTGTTGTTGTGACTAAAATTTTTAGTCACCTAGTCATTATTTTCTAAATTCTACTAGTGAAATGAGCTCATTTCTCACATAATCTAAAATGATTGTGGCAAGAGCTCACAGCAATAGGACTACCTCATATGCCTACAAGACCCCTTACAAAGTATTATACCCACCAATTCTATAGAAGAGATATCATAGCTATTTCATTTTTTACTACCTCAATAATGTCTACCCATCATACCAAGCTTTGATCTATCATCAATTCAAGTCATCAAAGGAATTGGAAATCATGCTAGCAAGGAAGTTAAATATCAATAATTCCTTGACAAAAGAATAGTAGAATTCTCTGCAATTAATGCTATAGGCGCACACAACCACATATGTATGGGATTACCATGATATGGTAGGCATAGATCATGATTTATGTATGAAAAAAAATTATATTAATGATAGCTATAGACCCATTCGCCAACCAAAAAGATGTATGATTCCTACCCTTAGAGAGATAGTGAAAGTTGAGCTACAAAAGCTCCTTGATGCAAGTTTGATCTATCCAATATCATATAGTGAATGGGTCTCACCTTTGGTAATTGTTCCGAAGAAAGGTGGGAAATGGAGAGTTTGTGTAGGATATAGGGAATTGAATACAACCACTAGGAAAGACCACTTTCCTCTACCCTTCATAGATCAAGTACTTGATTCTCTAGCTAGGAAGAAGTACTTCTCATTTCTTAATAGTTTTAGTGATTATAACCAGATTAAAATTGCTCTGGAGGATTAGGACAAGACTACATTTACATGTCCTTGGGGGACTTATGCTTACTCTGTTCTTCCCTTTGGCTTATGGAATTCTCCAACTACCTTTCAAAGAGAAGTACTCTACATATTTTTTGATTATGCACATGAATGCATGGAGATATACATGGATGACTTCACTAATTATGGTCAAAGTTATGAGGAAGCTCTCAATAATCTAGAAAAAGTGTTAAAAAGGTGTAAAGAACACAATCTATCACTCAGTAATGAAAATTGTTTCATGATGATGACACAAAGAATTGTATTGGGATACTTTCTATCTAGTGTAGGAGTTTAGGCTGATACACAAAAAATAGAGATAATATCTACTTTACCTATTCCTCAGAAAAAATGAGACATTAGGAGATTTCTTGGTCATGCAAGCTACTACAAGTGATTTATCAAAGATTTTAGTAATATTGTTGCACCATTATTTTTCTTGCTAAGTAAGGACATTGAATTTTAATTGACCTCCAAGTGTCAACACTCATTTGAAGAACTAAAGAAAGCTCTGACTCAAGAACTGGTGTTGAGAGGTCCTAATTGGACTCTGCCATTTCACATACATACAAATGCTTCATATTTTATCATTGGAGTAGTTTTAGGTCAAAAGGATGACAACAAAAAGTATGCAATTTATTTTATCAGCAAGAATCTTCAAGGGGAAAAGTTAAACTATATTGTAATAGAAAAAGAGATTCTTGTTGTAGTATATGCTATTAACAAATTTAGGCACTATATTACTGTCTATTCAATCTTTGTCTATACAAATCATACAAAAATCAGGTATTTGATGAACAAGGTAGTTGTTGGAGGAAGATTTGTAAGATGGCTACTTCTCTTATAAGAATCTGGTCCATTACCATAGTAGACAAACCTGGTAAAGAAAAAGTGGTGGCATCTTTCCTATCAAGATTTCCAACACAATCAAATGGAGTGGTGGAGTGGTGGATGATTCATCTCCATATGAACACTTGTTTTCTTTACAAGTACAGGTACCCTAGTATGTAGATATTGCTAATTATTTGATCATAGGGTAAATTCCACAACATTTTTTACCAAGGGAGAAAAGATAGTTGGTTCACAAATGTTTTCCATACTCCTGGGTATCTAGTTATCTGTTTTATACTAGGCTTGATGACATCATGAGAAGATGTATTAGGGAATATGATATCTTTGACATCATGAAGTCATGTCATGATGAGCCATGTGGAGGTCATTTTGCAGCAAAGAGAATAGCCTTTAAGATCCCCACAAATGGCTATTATTGGCCTACTTATCATAAAGATGTTAAATATACAAGTTGTGATAGGTGCCGAAGGATGGGAAGGCCAACCAAGAGTGATGAGATTCCCTTACAACCTCAGATGACATTCACACCTTTTGACAAATGGGGTTTAGACTTCATTGGATCAATCTTTCCTACATCTAATAACAAGGAATATATCCTCGTTTGCACGAACTACTTGAAAAAATGGGTGGAATTCAAGGCCTTACAATTTTCCAGAGATGGTAATGTGGCTAAGTTTTTATATGAAGATATTTTTACTAGGTATGGAGTACCTAGAGAAATAGTCATTAATCAAGGGCCCCAATTTAATTCTAATATTATTACCAAGTTGGTTGAGGAATACCAAATTAGACATAAGAAAGCAACACCCTACCACCCATAGGCTAATGGTTAGGTGGAAGTCACTAATAGGGAGATTGAAAGTATTCTCACCAAGACAATGCAACTACATAGGAAAAATTGGGTTTCAAGGTTACCTAAAGCATTCTGGGAATACAAAACTACTTGGAAAACCACCATTGGATTCACCCCCTATAAGCTAGTCTATGGAAAGACAATAGTCCTTCCTATTGAATTTGAATATAAAATATTGAGGAAAACAATAGATCTAGGAATGGATTTAAAAGAAGCACAGAAGGAAAGGTTGCATTCTTTAAATTGGATGAGATCATAAGAGAAGCAATACATCATATAGAGGTAGTACAACAATAGAGGATGAAGTGGCATGGTCAGTACATTAAAACAAAGCAGTTCATTGTGGGGGATTGGTCCTTGTTATATGATTCATAGTATAAATACTTCAAGGGAAAATTTGTCTCGATGGCTAGGCTCCTATGAGATTAGTAAAGTTTACCCTAATGGGGTAGTACAATTACACACCATTGATACAATTAGAATTTTGCTTCTTGTAAATGATCACAGGTTGAAAATCTACAAGAAGCCATTACAAAAGGATGATTTCATATTTTCACTGTTTAAATAATATGGTGTTTGTAGTGAACCCAACATGGAATTAGACACACATAGTGATGATTCGGTAATACATGATATACCCAACACTTTTGGTAGCCTAGAGATTGAGTTACACAACTCAATCTATGAGCTCCCTTGGCACTAACTTTTCATTTTTTTCTCACAAGCACACACTGTACATTTTAATAATGTTTGACTATCTTTAGAGGGACTTGTTATCAATATTTACAAAGTTTCTTGATGTTGTAGCGACCTATAGATTTATATTGTCAACATTCAGACTGGGTCCTAACATTGCAGGTACTTGTAGCAACATTTGGCAACCGGAATGAATATTCAACTTGGTGCCATATTTACTGCAAGTTCATGCACATTCATTTCCAATATATTCATGTATCTTATCCATCATTTCATGCAAAAAAAAGTGGCATAATTATTTTATTGCTCGCTCTCATTTCAAATATTTGTGTTGTCTAATCACCAACTCATACCATTCATCCCCATCCCATCATATCCACTTGCCACCCACTATTCATTACCTTGTAGTTAATGCCCGTCAAATCAAATCAATGAATAAATATATTCTTTTTAGTTTCCACATGTGACGTATGGTTATTTCTTCAAGGCAATACTTCAAGTACACTAAAATGAATATCCTAGTTTTCTTTAAACTTTCATGCACTTTTTCATATTACTCCATGCATGCAAAATATTATATCACTAATTAAAATCATTTCAAATTTAAGCCATATCCAAATCATAAATGTGAAGTGAGGTCACTTCACCAATTAAGTTGGGGGCAGGGTACACCTTACTCCCAATCTTTTCACTAGTCCTTTTGAATCTACCACCCAAGTAAAATTTAATGAATATCATGACACGCAAAACCCTTACTTGTATTTTATTTTTTCTACTATTTTCGCTGCCATTTTTTAAATTATAAAACTTGAAACCCTAAGAACTTATGAGAATTTTAGCTTAGTTTAAACTGGAGTTGAACTTAGAAGGGAACTTGTAGTTGCAGTATGGTATAGTAGTAAGGATATATGAGGAAACAAAGGTTTTGAATTGATAGAGAAGTTTGAAGGTGGTGGAAAGATTGAATTTAGTACATTGAGTAGAGAAGTGAGCAAGGATGGTAGGAGATGTTATAAGAAGAGAGCCAACAACTCACCAACAAATTCTAGATTGTTGAAATGATCAACAAAAGATCTTCAATCTGCAACACCAAATAACCTCCACAAGAGATAGAGATAAGCAACAATGGAAGATGTTATTCCACCAAACAAAGATTACAATATGATATGCAATATTATCAAGATGATCAATATGATATCAATATACAAGATGCAATGCAATAGAATACAATGCAATGATGTGCAATACCATGCAAAATATGCTAGAGATTCCTTGCTTATAAAGGAAAGGATGAGAGATAGGATAAGACAAGATCATGAAAAGTGTCTTAATCCTATCACATGAGACACTAACTCATAACTACCTAGGAAAGTGTAAATTCTAGATAAGACAACCAATACTTATCTAGATAAGACAACTAATATCCTAAGTAAACTTAACATGTGAATTAAGTCCCCTAAGTCCCTAGTAAAGGAATAAAGTAGGTACAAGAATTATTCACACCAACACCCCCCCTTAAGTACAACTTAGGGAGGAAGAAACCAATGCAAAAGATGTAAAATATGGGTCCCAGTAATAAGGCCTAATGAGGTACCCATGTACAAAACTAAACTAAAATCTCTCACAAGCGAAGAAAAGGAGAAAAACCCTATGGGAGAAAACTCCTCTCCAAAAGAGAGAAACACAAGAACATAAAGAACATCATTGAAGTAGGAAGAAGCTGCAAACAACTGTCGAAAGATGACTACTATAGTGTTGAAACTAAAGAACCTCCTCTAAAAATAGGATGATTAGGATCAAGAAGAAAAAAATCTACATGAGTGCCCCCATCGACACTACTTGAACAATGATTAGACGACAACAAAGGAAATAACATATGTCAATTGAAAATACAAATGGCACATGAATTTGTATGAGTGGCCCCAATGACACTACTCAACCAATGTAAGTTTAAAATACAAGAGCCAATAGTCTGAAGAACACTGATCAACTAAGGATGAAAGGTTGCCTACACAAAACAGGAATGTAAAAGTGTCTATATGGAAAATGCTCCATCTCACCGAAATGCATCGGCAACCAACCATTATATTCACCTAGTACATAGGAACAAATACTAGACACATAGTTCACTCCAAAGTGAAACCGAGGAAGCATTGGCACAGACAGTATAATAACCCCCATAATGCTAACTTGGGAGAGACATGACAGATCCATTGAAATATTTTTTATCACCATGTAGTGCATGAAGGAGAAGAAACAACATCTGAAAGTACACAAGAATGTACCTACAACTGAAAAAAGGGTGTGCAAAAACAATGCACACTTGCATGAGGCAAGAATCACCTAGATTCATTGTTGTCGTGGAGGGACACTCACTTGATAAAGGTTTGATGGAAAATAAAAAAGGAAATACACAAACCCCCCATGACACTTTATAATACAGTGTAAGTACAAAATATGGCACAACCATGTGTGGAAAATCCCCAAAATACATGTACAATAGTGTGGCACTTTATTTTAGTGCGTTTACATATAAGAATTTTCTTACAAATGATGCTCAAAATTCCCACAAAGGAAAAAATACAATAAACACATATAAAGTATCCCAAATGGAGTCATCCCATTTAAACAAAAAAATTCCAAGTGCCAAAATATTATAGTAATTAACCAAAGTGTTAAAACACAAAAAATTGAATTAATTATACTAGGGGGAAAATATGGAAAAACTACATGAGTAACTCTAAAGAGCCTGAAGAGACCTTTCCAATGGTGCAAGGATTACAAAAACCAGAGGAATAGACAAAAAGTTGTGAGCTCGGGAGTGAAAACTGCATATATGACTTCAACGAGCAATAAATGCTACCAAACAGATTTTTTTTTTTAAAATCTCTTATACCACTGAAAATTACACATCACCACCTTTCCAACGATATTTTGTTTCAAAAAAATTTCCTCCTAGAGTGAAAGTTATGCAAAAATGAAAAAAAAAGGCCTAGATGAAGGCACTTCTAGACTAACAAGGTGCAAAAAAATAGCCCTCAAGGGCTAGGGCTTAGTCGAACATATGACTTCATCCTTATTAAAAAATTAAAAAATATATATTACCACCACCACCACCAAGGGTGGTTGCTGGACAGAGTGGAGGTGGAGCCCTGGTGGCCATGCCACCCTTGGGCCACCCCACATGGTTGGCAATCAAACCAAATAGTTGGCCTTACAAAAGGTTTTTAAAAGAAAGTTTTATAATAAACAAAAATTATACGTAAAACACAAAACCTACCAATTGAATTTTGTATCGGTCGATTTGTCTTGTGTACTAGCTGGATGTGATGGTGATGATTTGATAGGTCAGTGATGACGCAAGCAAAGGTGAAAAACTGAAGATTTTTCAAAAAGTGACCATAGGATTATATAGACTTTGTTGGCACTTCAAAGATTGTGGTCATTGTTTTGGGTATTAAGAGCTTGTATACCACATGCTAGCAGTTAAAATAGGTGTCGGTGGTGAAGACAATGGCCTTCAAACAACACCCACAGACCTTGAACTGACTAGCGAGTCCTCCAAGGGCCCGGTCAAAATACCAACCCAGATAATAATGAAGGTCGAATTTATTCAAATAACCAACGAAAGAAATAAATGGTTGGTGGGGATAGAACATTATAGACAGAAGAATAGAAACCACAGGCCAATGGTGACAATCACTAGCGGACAAGAAACAATAACTGGCCAATGTAAATGAGAGCTAACACAGATTCTGGTAATGAATGTCGATAATGCGGGTACTCCCCTTAAAAAACTCTGGTGTTGAAGACTGCAGATCAGCAACAAAAATATTAATAGGTGAGAGGTAAGAAAGGCGAACGATGGCCAAAGCAAGGAACCTAGGTAGACTGAAAAAAATTGGGGCAGATGTGTTGTCGATGGGAAATTAATAGAGGCCGACAACTCCTACACGGAGTTTGGTACTGCAGAGGATGCCAATAATAAAAAGAACGTTGATCTAATGTGGACAACGATGAGGGAAAAACAACTTGCAAGAGCAACAAAAAATGGCCAACAAAACCCTTGGTTGTTAATAAATACGTGTGATTTACAGAACCACTATAGAAAAAAGGATGTCGATTTAAACACTGTACCCATAGATCTGACACGGGTAGCTAATTATTTGAATATTGAGGATGTCGGTGAACAAGAATATGAGTCATAGACTGAGTAAATTAATCCCTACAGAAAATAGTACAAGGGTCGATGAAGAGAACCAATCGGAAAAATTCTGCAATGAAGGCCAAGTACAAGCCAATAATATAAACCCCACAAAATAATATGAGCCCAATACAAATAGCCCGATATAATTTTTTCCCAAAAAATTATAAGAAACCCGCATAAAATACTTTTCCAAATATTTTTTTGCAAAAATAAATTATGACGACTGTACTGCTCAAGAGGCCATACGACCTGTCTAGGCAAAACAAATTTTCCTCATAAACCAATTTTACCAAAAATGGATGAATTTACAGTCAAAATTCATCTACACAACCTCCTAAATGCAAAGGTAATGTCGATTTGGGCCCAAATTGTCTCGAAATATCAGCTACCTCATGAATTTGAGCTTCAAACTCAAATCACAATAAACTTCATGGTGGAAACTCTCTAATGAAAAAGGAAGGATCTTGCTAGATTTAAAGCTCTGATACCATGTTGAAGTGATCAACCCAATATCTTTAATCTTCAATACCAAATAACCTCCACAAGAGATAAAGAGAAGCAACAGTGGAAGATGCTATTCCACCAAATAAGGATTGTCATATGATATGCAATATGATCAAGATGATCATTATGATATCAATATACAAGATGCAATGCAATGGAATACAATGCAATGTTGTGCAATACCATGGAAAATATGCTAGAGATTCCTTGCTCATAAAGGAAAGGATGAGAGATAGGATAAGTCAAGATCATGACAAATGTCTTAATCCTATCACATGAGACAATTAGTTCATAACTACCTAGGAAAGTGTAAATTCTAGATAAGATAACTAATACTTATCTAGATAAGAAAACTAATATCCTAAGTAAACTTAACATGTGAATTAAGTCCCCTAAGTCCCTAGTAAAGTAATAAACTAGGTACAAGACTTATTCACACCAACATGGATGACGCAATAGTCCTACCCATTTTTACAAGGGTTAGTTGGCTCAACTACTTCTTGAAATTAACAAAGTTCAATGATGAATTAACAAGAAGGTTTGTAGACACTCTTCAATATGATGAGATTATGGTAAAAGTATTGTTAGTTGACGCATGTAAAACCACCATTGCACAAGTCACATGACTACCAAGAACAGGGATAGATTTCTAGCTCAGGCTGATGCAGTTGCAACTCGGGAAGAATTTTTCATATGAGGTGAAGAGTTAGATTCCTCATTGTAAGGTACAATGAGACTTTCTCTCCACTAGTTGTGGGCAAGATGTGCCTCTTACATTATTAGATACATTACTTGTGATGACCTAAGAAGAACGTTTTGTACACAATCCATTTCAAATTATTGATTCATCTCAGGCATAATAGGGTAGTGAATGTTCCAAATTTTCTTTACAACTTATTGAAACAAATGGACACATAATACCAGAGAAAATAGAGTGATACTTCCCTCTATCATCACTATTTAGTTACCTTACTGCTAAAGAGAAGTTTAAGGATTCAATACCCACAAGTTAAGTGGGAAGATTTCAAGGAATGCATAAAAATTAATAGTTTTCTGGATGCACTTGTAGTGCCTAAGGATACCAAAATCTAGAATGAGCCCCAAAATGAGCCCGAAGAGGAAAAACCTCATGTTTCACATGTAGTTTCTCCTACTCGCAGCCAAGGTGAGCATTAGGAACCTGAAGAACCAAATTCTGAGCCACCCAAAATTGAGGAATTACCTTCTTCTAAGTCACAAAAATCTAATAGTTGAAGAGGTAGTGTATGTACCTCTTCTACACCCTCTAAAACAAAAGAAGATACTTCAAAGAAAAAAAGGGATACTCAAAAGAAGGAAAAATAATATGTTCCTAAAAAGGAAAAGAGTGTTAGAAAGGAAAAGAGGAAAATTGAGGAAGAAGTACTCATACTAAAATGCTCTGGTAGGCTTAGGAAACAAAGTGCCACAAAGAAAAATATAAGGGAGCTTGAAGGAAAAGAGATGGGTAAAGAACAACCTCAGAAAAATGTTATGATTGTGGAAACTAACTCTAAATTAGAAGGGAATGTTCCTAGTAATGTGAATATACAATCAAAAAAGAGAAGGTATGTAGTGACAACTTTTGATTCTAAATTAGAAGATATGTTTAATGTCAATAAATTTTGAACATAAACCTTCCCCATTCCTAAAGATTATGAAGAAAGTAATGAGCAATTTGGAAATGCAAAGGAAGTTTACATTGAAGATAGAGATGTAAGAAAAGAACTCCAAGAGGCACTGGAAAAAATTAAACACCTGGAGGAATTGGTGTAGAATTATGAGTAGAAGGATAAAGAAAGAGAAGAAAAAATGTGGGAGATGGAGGGGAAACTATAGTTATATGGTCATGGCACTAAACTAGATTTGTTGGCATAGTTGGTTCTTACTAAGATAGGGAACAAAGAACTAGCAATGCCAAATGAGAAACCCCCTCCTCTCAAAACTCTTGATTATCATACAACCTGCTCACTTGGCTACCAATTGTGGAAGGTAACTAGTAATTTTTCATAGGAAAAGGAGAAGTGGAAAAAGGAAAAGGAAAAATATGAATAGGAATTGGAGAAGAAAGATATGGAACTGAATAAATTAGCATTCTAATTAGAGGAGATAGCAGATAAATCTACACAAATTGTTAGATGTAAACCTCCACCAAGAACTTATGCACTATTTTTACATGAAAGGTTTTTGAACTTTCAGTTCAGTAGGTTAGTTAGCAAAAATTTAGTTTGCATGAGTCAAAATTATGAGTTTCTTGAAATTTTTGCTACTTCCACACCCAAAGAACAGGTTCAATTGTGTGAGTTTTATTTACACAACTATGTAATACCTAGTAAGACAAAATGCAACCCTTTAATCTTTGTGGGGGATCTTCAGATTAGGGAACTTTCCTCTTGCTATAGGAATGAACAGCTTAGAGGTGAGATTATGGAGTAGTATGAAAAGGGAAAATCCATTGCACTCCCAATCAGAAGAGAGGCTAAGGATCCCAATGCAATCATTGATGAATGGTTGAAACTTCTTACATATAAGGGAGTAGGTAAGACAATCATGAAACTCAAGGAGGAAGACTATGACAAAATGAAAATGTTAGTTGTGGGTGTCAGACAACAATGTTATAAGTATGTGAAAACAAGATGGAATAGTCTAACACCTGAACTACAAAAGAAAGAGCCACATTCCATGCATAACTTCATTGTTATTCTTTAGAGGGAATGCAATTATATGGAAATCGGTATCAATAAGGGATTTCATTGGATTCCACTCACTTTTCATCCACCTATTCTCCTTTATCTGATTCCACATTGGATATGGGAGAAAAGTGATGAATGTGAGAGAGAAGGAACTATAAAAATGAGGCAGCTTTTACAATATCAAGGTTTTCATTTGAGAAAGATTCAAGGGGTTAACATAGTTATGGCCCTAAGACAAATTTCTCTACAATACAATCAAGATCCCTAGTGTTTTCCTTGGGGACAAGAAAAAAGCTAGTTGGGGGGAGATGAGAGGTCTAGATAATAGATTTTTTTATGTTTTTTTTATACATGTTTCAAGATACTTTTAGATACACTTTTCAAACAATGATCCTACATTATACTATCCTTTCATATCCATTATGAGGACTTGAACCTTAAATATGATGATGGAATTATGGCTATAATATATTAGTATTATATGGTTTATATGAATATATGTATGGAATGTTGATGGAATGCTATGAGTTAATTGTGATAGTTATCGTTTTGTACATGTTTTGAAAAATTAACTTGTTTGCAACTAAAGAGGAACCATGGCGTAGCAATTACTGGATGAACTCATAACAAAAGGAATGATTAGACACTGAAACAAGGGAACTCTAGGTTAAGCTAAATGAGATGATCGTTGATTAAAGATGCTTAATGAAGGTTGGATGTGCATTATTATAACCAGTTAAATAAACACTGAAGAATAGGTCTCCTTCACTTATGGAATTTTAACAAATGGTTGTATGATTACATACAATTCTATTTTGATAGAGTTCTAGTCTTGGTAGGATTCTTTTTCCTTTTCAGTTATAGGTTGAATAAATCAATCTTAACTCTACACTCTATTATCTAGGAGAGGAGTTAATGATTTCGGTTAAGTTTTTGCTTTCAATAAATATTCCCTTAATCTTGTATATAGTAGTTGGTTGAATCCATAGGATAGTTAGTTGGTATTTCTTAGTTTTATGTTATCAGTTATATTTAGTTTCAAGACAGGAAATATTCAGAATGATTGAATACAATTTGTGAAAGATCTTGTATAAATATTCATGAATATGCAATGAGTGGAATTAATCTTATGGAATGTGTAGAACCTATTAGTTAGATTTAGATTTGGTTAAAGTGGGAACAATTACTTGAGCAAGCCACTAAAGTATTTTTCTTCACTTTATTTTATAGTTATTTATTTCTATTTAAATAGCTATTATTATTTTATCATTATTTCATAAATCATATGCAAGTTAATTAGAATTTCATATCTTGCTTATTTTTAATGAATGCTTGTGAATATGGATGTAATGGTTAACCAGTAGTACTCTAGAGGATAGTTTAGCTGAGTCATTAGTTTTATTAAGTTTTTAGTTGATACAATATTATTTCATTAGTAACATTTTAGTTATATTCTAAGTTGTAGGTACCCATAGCAACTAGTTCTAGTTCATGCTTTTATTTTTTTTGCAATTTTTTGAATTTCCAACAAGTAGGATAACTTAAGTAGGGTATTTTAGGTAGCTTTGAGTCCATGAAGGAATATATAATGATGCACCATCATAATCTTACAAGGTCTTGGTTAACAATTTAATGTGGTATTAAGTAATTTAAAGTGGATTGTTCAACTAGTTAAACCTCTGAATTGAGTAGGTTCTATTGAGTTTACAATACATTAGCTTAGACTCTACAAGGCACTTGAAATAGAGAGGAGAGAAAGAGAAAGAGAGAAATACCTGAGAGGGAGAGAGACTTGAGAGGGAGGGTGAGGGATTGAGAGAGAACTGAGAGGGAGGGAGACTTAAGAGGGGGAGAGGGAGGGAGACGAGGGAGGTAGAGAGTGAGACTTGCTTATAGAGAGACAGAGAGACACATCAAGAGAGAGAGAGAGAGACTTGAGGGAGGGAGAGAGGGAGAGAGACTAGAGGAGATAGAGAGATGAGAGGAGTAGGAGGGAGAGAGAGAGAGAGAGAGACCTAAGAGAGGAGGGAGAGTGGAGAGAGATTGATTGGATGAGAGAGAGAGTATATCGAGATTTATATACTATATAATACATTAATTTAATATATACCTTACAGGTAATATATATTGGGAGAGAGAGAGGGAGAGAGGGATTGGGGGAGAGAGAGATTAATATATAATATAATTTATATACTATATAATACATTAATTTAATATATACCTTAATAATAATATTAATTAATAATATTAATATATAATATATTAATTTAGTATATTAATATACAATAAATATATATATCATAATATAATATATTAATAATATTATGCTAATAATAATTCTTAAAACTAAAGTAAATGAATATCCATTATAAATGGATATCCATTTGTAATGGATATTTGTTATAAACAAATATCTGTTTTGTTTGTTATAGGTTAAAAATAGAAGCATGAGCAACAAGTTAAATATTGTGCAAAACATAATGAATATTCATTTCAAACGGATATCCATTCGTAACGGATATCTGTTTAGTGAGTTATATTAAAAACAAAAATGGGACCGTTTTGAGCATTCCAATGGTCCCAACATTCCTTTTGTCACTAAAATCCCATGCTTTCTATTTGTACCAGACAAATTTTAGCTTTTGGGAGATTCTTTTACACATTATTAACTTTTACAATCATTTGTGTGTGTTTTTTTGTTTGTGCAATGGGGAGCAATAGTCATTGAAAGAGAAAAGGAAAGAGAAAACTAACAGTAGATCAAATTGAAGCATATAGAGCGAAAGATAGAGAAATTCATAGGAAAAGAAGACAAGGTATGAAAAATACTCAAGTTAAAGCTTCTTTTGCACCATTAAATGTTAATTCAAGTGAAGATGAAATAGAATTTGAATATTAAACATCATATTGAAATTGAAAATAAAAATATTGAAATTGAAAATGAAAATATTAACAACATTAAAAATTAAAATGTTGTAATTGATATAGAAGATGTTGAAATTGGTATTGAAAATGAAAATTCCAATAGCATTGAAAATGAAAATGTTAATAATATTGAAAATGTAGAAATTGAAACTGAAAATGTTGGAGTTGTTATTGAAAATGTTGAAAATATTGAAAATGAAAATGTTAATAACATTGAAATTGAAAATGAAAATGTTTTTTATTAGAGGTAAACAGGTTTTGAAGGGGCCCCAAAACCCTTTACAAAAAATAATAGTTGAAGGAAAAGATAACTAAACAAAGAAAACAATAGCCAAAACGCAACAAACCATCAACACGATAGCAGCCAAAAAAGGACAAAAATAGAAAAACTACATATCCTTTAGAATATTTGCAACTTCCATGTCACTCTCAATAGTCTTATGATGTCCATTCATGACTTTAGACATATCTTTAGCAGGGACCCTAGCCTGCATCTTGGTCTTATTGTGAGTTATAGCACCATGCCCAACCACATTTACCTCATTAACCAAAACATTCTGCAAACCAGCAACCTTGTCAACTAAAGCTTTCTCCACCACTTTCCTTTCACCAGCAACATCTTTCTCACCAGGAGAAACCTCCATCCTTTCTTGGCCTTCTCATTAAGGATAGAATGTCCCTTATCCTCATACTTCATTTTAGATTTAGTCTCCTCCATGAACTTATCCAAATTCATGGTAATCCTTTCTATTTGTTCTTCCAAGGTCATAATTCTTTGTTCAAACATTTGCTTCATCTTTAGCATCTCCTCAGCAACAATCTTCAAGGAATCAAACAACTCATCAACTTGATTTTGAATAAAAGATTGTAAAGATTCCCCCACTTTTCTCACAACACCCCAAACCCTAGAATTAGTCATGTTGAGCTCATGAAAAACCCATTTAAATTGTTTAAACAGGGAAATGGTTCCCTCCTTAACCATGCCCAAAACATTGGGCAACTCCTCCCAATCAAATTTAAACACATCCTTATCCTTCGTATCACCCTCCTAGGAGATACTATTCTTATCATGGCTCTCACAAACCTCCTTACCTTTTACCCTATCCACCAGCATTTGAATCTTGCAAAGAGAGATAGCAATGTCTCCAAGCACTGACCTCCTTCTATTTTGCTTCTCCAATTCCACACCCGAAGATCCTAAAGCATCTTTCCCACCACCCATCTTTAAAAGAGAAGCAACATAATCCTCTTACACAGGGATACCAAACCTTATAACTAATTTCTTTTTTCTACCCTCCTTCAAAACCTTCTTTCTCTTAGACCCCAAAACAAGGGGCGAAGGAGACAAGGAGACACATCTTCAACAATATCAATCATATCTTTCAAGATAGAAGAAGAGTTGTGGGCCTAGTTTTGCAAGGTTTTTCATCAACCTCTTCCTCACTATAGGTATCATAATCCTTCAGGTTAGGAAAAGATTCCCCTTTAGCAATCTTCCTTAGAGCAAGAGGTTTCAACAATATCAATCATATCTTTCAAGATAGAAGAAGGAGCAATAGGCCTAGTTTTGCAAGGTTTTTCACCAACCTCTTCCTCACTACAGGTCTCATAATCCTTCAGGTCAGGAACATAGTCCCCTTTACCAATCTTCTTTGGAGCAAGAGGTTGTGATATCACTTCCATAGAGGCCTGAGAATCTGGAACATAATCACATCCTCTTCTGACTCAGACTCCTCCTACAGAGCCACTTTCTTCTTTTTCCCTTTCAAACTCACCAGCTCTTCTTCCAAGGTCGAATTCTATTGCTTACCCTTAGGATCCATTATAGGCTTCTTATGAACCATAAAATATTTGGCATAATCCATAATTAGTAGAATCATACCAACATGCAACATAGAGTTCTTAGGGTTCCTTTTATGATCCTTAAGACCATACTCAAAAGAAGCCAAAAGATAGAAAGGAAAGGATATTTTATTCTTATGGAAAAAATGATTCAAAAGAACAAAATGGTAAGCATTAACACCAAAGAACTGGCCTTCTAAAGTAATGTACCTCATCAATTCCTCAACAACATCACCCCATAGGGATTTGATGGAACTACGTTGGTACCCACCACTATTGGCCTGCTTAAGCTTTTGTTCTTTATCCCCTTTGAAGAAAATTTGTATAGCCACCTTAGATTCCTTCTAATCTATATACGCCTTCTTTCCCTCCATTGAGAGACCAATAATATTTGCAATGAAGTCCTCATTGACATCAAATTTAGTGCCACCCAATTTCAAAATCCTATTATTCCATCCTTTGAAAAATGAGGTTGTAGCCTACGGGTTATTCCCATGGAGCCTCTCCAAATATGGTGTAATCCCACCTTTATGCAATCTTCGCCACACCTCCTTATTTTTTTTCAAGGTGTCACAAGAGAAAGGATCCACTTTGTTTCTATTATTTCCCATGGTCACGATCTTAACAGAACTCAAGAGTTTGAGAACTTTGCAGACGATTAAGAGAAGCCTCGAGAAGGAAGGCTAGGAAATACCCACAATCCATGTGACAATGGCATGGTGGCTGAGAGATATAATTATCCTTGAAAACCACCCCATACAAAGATTACTCAAGGTACCATAGTCCCAAGCACGATCCAACTCACCTTCACTCCAAACTATAAACTGCCACGTGATTATGGACATGTGAGCCCATATCATAATCAGGCCACCATCCCAACTTAGCAATTTTGACAATCATGATTTAGACAAGCAAGAGCCTCAATAGGGATTGGGTCATCCACATCCCACACCCTAGAATAACTAAAACCTAAGTTATCAAAGACATCTGCAAGGCCATTCCCTTCCCTAACAATATGAGAGATATAAAATTTGTCAAAAGAATTTAAAATTTCAATGGCATCCCTAATAAGGGATTCAACACTTCATGAGGGAACAAAATAATTCTTCAAATTGTTAATAATATTTAAAGAGTCTCCCTCCATCCACACCTTTCTATAGCCTTTAGATTGAGCCATCTTCAAGCCATGATAGGCTGTAGACACTTCCACGAAGTGGTTTGTCTATAAAAAATGAAAATGTTGGAACCTTATATAAAAAATAATTACATGAGTACCCCTAAATGGTTGCTTGAAATAGATGAGAACATAATATATAATCTTCATGGAAAAAGGTCACCATGAATGGTTCGGTTGTGGGCTACCATTATGTCCAATCAATACTTTTTCGATAAGACATTAGCTGAACAATGTCAACTTTTTGTGCAATTGCTAAAGTCTTACAAAAAGAGACCATTATTAATAAAATTGAAGATTTGTGTTGCCAAAAAGTCAGAAAAATAAGTACTATTGTCAAAAATATTTTTAATGCTCTAACTTCTATTGGAAATACTAGTAATGAAAAAGATAAAAGGGTTTCTCATAGAGTGATCACAACCTCACTAGTAAGCCATCATTTGAGAAAGGCTCATTTTATGAGACAAACTTGTATTGAATTAAATCTATATTTTAAAACATTGAATAGAGCACTCTCAAGAAGAGGAAGACTTGATAGTCCTCTTCAAAATGATACATGGGATTTTAGTGGGAGGCTTCCACATTTTGATAAGAAGCTAACCAATAATGTAAAGATGCAAATTGAACAATTTTTAGACTCTCACTCTATAATATCACCAAATGTAAAGGATGTTTTAAAGTTAATAAAAGGTAATAAAGATCATACACTGCATCCTCAACATTTCTTGGAATGTAGCCAAACAATATTATACAAACAATTTTGTGAAGCACATCCAAATTTACAAATCTCACAAAGGGATTTTGAGTCTTGCAATACATTTTATTGTGTATCTATTAATGTTCATAATACATGTAAATATCACATTGAGTTTTCAATGTATCATTAATTATTGTGCTATATTCGTTCTACTATGCATACTAATGAAATGTTATAGGAGTTCCATGCAATGCAACTTCCCAAGTCATCCAGGAACTTGTTAGATTCATTTTTATGTGTTAGAGGTGATGGTTGCTTATTTTATAGAAATTATTGTTTAAATGAAACATTTTTGCAATGTGGTTGTTTATCAAAGTTTGTAAGATGCTTTCATGAGGGCAGCGAACATGATTTTGGTAACAAGATTGTTGAGAAAAAAAAGGTTTGAGATAGTGAAATACACATTGAAGAGTGGAGGTGAAGGTTGTAGATGCTAGTTGGTTACAAGAGAGGTAAGTATATTTGATTTTATTTTTGATTTTAAGAAAAATATTTTCTATAAGTATGCAAGGCATAACCATAGGTCATAGTGGTTGGATCAACAATTCAAGATGCATAAGGACTCTTTCCTGATTGGAACTATTGTATCTGTAGTTGATTTTTATGAAATTTACACATTGCAACCACAAAATGAAGTACAATCATAATATTATAATTCTATTCAAATTGTTATTTTTATCCACACAACATATATGCATGCCCTTGATAGTATAGAAGAGGATAGAAAGATAATTAGGGAGTACCATTTTTATATGAGTGATGATATATCTCATTCATCTGAGTTTTTGTAGCATTGTTTTGAAAAAAAATTTAAGTTCTTGTAGAAAAAAGGTATTGCACAATGGATCAACTTTTCATTTGGTTAGATAACTACACAGGGAAATTCAAGAATGCTTATGTTTTATTGGTTGAGTAGGATGCATATAGAGAGGGGTGTACCACATATTTGGAGATTTTTTTAAGATAGGTATGGAAAAGGTGAGCATGTTGGCATAGGTGCATGTGCAAAAAAAAAATTGTTTAAGGAACAAATGAAGATCAAAGGTGGTACAACAATCAGTGTTGTACGTTCTATTTTTGATTGGTGTACTTATGCATTATCATGAGGAGGGACACTTGATTCAAAAGTGTGCAGGTTCTTTTGGTTGGTTGAGGAGGGCATAGTGAGAGACAAATTGAATGTCAATTAATTAGAGAATCTTCAAAGATGCATTCATTTTGAAGCTCAGATGCAATTGCATGGACCATATGGACATGAGAGTTGGCTTGATTTTTATCAAAATTGTATTTAGTGTGATTGGAATCAATGTGAGTCAAGTGAGTGTGTAGATACATGTATTCCATGGTACCTAACACCTTTATCTATAGCACAATCATCTTTAGAAGATGAAATGGAAAGTTCACTTGACTATGACCATCTTTTAGATCTTTTATAGCTAGGACATGTCTATGCAGTTGTAGCACCACATGGGAATGAAGAGGGATCAGACTATTGGTTGGCATGATGTGTACAGGGAAAGGAGAAGCTAACACAACCAATGAAAAATGATGATGGGTTCATGTATCCTATAGGTTTAGTTGTCATTTCTAGAACTTGGTTGCATTACCATTTCATCATCATTTAGGTTGTTTAGAATAATATATTTTTTATTCTAAATATATTTAGTTGTTGATAAAATAATAATTATCCTACAAGTTCAATCGTTGTTTCCGGAACTTCGTTGCGAATGTATATGATTAGAAAGAATGCCATACTTGCATTTGAAGACTAAGAAACACAAAACCATTCTCATGTATCCATGCCTTGTTATAGCAACAAATGTTAAGTTATTGAGACATCATGCTAGACCAAAAATAAAGGAACTATGGGTAGTTAGTAGTGCTAATTATGAAGCATTACTCAATACTCTAAATGTAAGAGATGGTGCTTTAGGAACAATTGAGTAGTGGATAATTTTTTTATGGGATAGGTATGATATTGTTCATCTTATTTTGATTAATGTTCATAATAATTAAATTGCTTGATCTACTAAGGTTCATTATTTAGGTTTAAAATAATATAGATTTGTTATTCTAGTTTGCATTACCATTTCATCATCATTTAGGTTGTTTAGAATAAGATATATTTATTATTCTAAGCACATTTTCTAGTTTGAATTACCATTTCATTATCATTTAGGTTTTTTAGAATAATATACATTTGTTATTCTAAGCATATTTTCTATTGCGGTCATATAGATTTTTCATTCTAAGTATATTGCAATTTTTATGGCACATTGGACCATGGAGTTGCTACAACAATAGCCAACTCTAATCCTTTGGCAGAGGTATGCTACATATTAGTAAATTTGACATTATATTTTCTCTTCTATGGTCTATTATTGAAAATTTTCATGATGATTTTATGTAGTTTAATTGCTATCTTGATCGTCGCTAAAGGTGCTTGTCACTCTAGAACATCATGTTACTATTGTGGAAGAGCATGATGATTATTTGTTTGTGATTAATTTGTTATGTCATTCCACAATTTTCAATTTCTATATATTAGCGTATATACTACTTATTCTATCAGTTGCATCTCTAGATGAGTGAAGAAAGGAGGACTAGTGGGAAAATTTGAAAGACAAAAGAATCACCAAAAAACCCATCTAGTCAACCGTGAAGGAAATGTGTGATCTGTTTCCTTCCCCTAGTGGGAAATGACTATGTATTAGGGTTGTTTGTTGTATGCCTACATGGCATTTTGTAAATCCTATATTTGATAGCAATTCTTGAATGATGATATCATGTCTTGTGTAAATTGTATCTTTAATGTTATTGGCATGGGTGTTGATCATGACTTGTGACTTATGACTTAGGTGTATTCAAGTGTATACTTTACAGCTTACATGTATACTTTGTGACTTATGAGTATTCCAATGTATACTTTGAAACTTATGTGTTTTCATGTGTATACTTTGTATTCATGTGTGTACTTCATGACTTAAATGTATTTGAGTAAATGATTCACTTATTCACTATTCCTAGTGTAAACCCACCAATCTGGATGTGTTGGAACTATCGGTTTGGTCACATGAGGAGAAGAAAGAAAGTTACACCCCTTTGCACCTTTACACTGTATCCATCTAACCCTTTTTTCCATCAACTAAAAACTCGACAGTACAGGAAAATTCCTTAGAGATATTAAAAATTGAGAGAGATTATTGTAGAGGGGCCCTACATGGTCTCATAGCCTCAGATGGATTATTTCTAGATGACATGGTTTTTGAGTAACAGCTCGTCAAAGATTGCTTCCTTTTAGTACTTTGGACTCTTAAAGGATATCACTGGTCCAATGTATCTCAAACTATTTCGACATGTTTATGTTTAAAATAGGACCATCCTAACCTAAACTCACCAATCCAGACATGTTGGAAATTTTGGTTTGGTCATGTGAGGAGCATAATGAAAGTTACATCCCTTTGCAACTTTGCATTGCATGCATGTGACCCTTTTTCCATCAATTGAAAACTCGACACCATGGGTAAATGCTTTAGAGATATCAAAAACCAAGATAGGTTACTACAAAGGAGCCCTACGTGATCTTGTAGCCTTAAATGAATTGTTTGTAGATGACATGGTTTCTGAGTAACATATCATCAAAGATTGTTTCCTTTTAGCACTTTAGACTGTTAAGGGATATCGTCAGTCTAATGTAGCTCAAAAGGTTTTGAAGTGTTTGGGTGTGAAACAGGTTCATTCCTAGCATAAACCCACCAATCCATATGTGTTGGAATTTTTAGTTTGGTTGCATGGGGAGGAGAACAAAAGTTACACCCCTTTGCAACTTTACACTACATGCATTTGACCCTTTTTCTATCAACTAAAAATTTGACACCATAGGCAAACACCTTAGAGATATAAAAAACCAAGAGAGGTTATTGTAGAGGGTCCCTACATGATCTCGTATCCTCAGACAGATTGTTTCTAGGTGACATGGTTTTTAGCAACAACTCATCAAAGATTGTTTCCTTTTAGCACTTTGGACTATTAAGGGATATCGATGGTCCAATGTAGCTCAGACTGTTTTGACATGTTTGGGTTTGAAACAAGACCATTCCTAGCATAAACCCACCAATCTGGATAGTTGGAACTATTGATTTGGTCACATGAGGAGCAAAACAAAAATTACACCCCTTTGCAACTTTACAATACATGCATGTGAACCTTTTTTCATCAATTAAAAACTCGATACCACAGGAAAACACCTTAGAGATATCAAAAACTCAAAGAGGTTATTATAGAGCGGCCCTACATTATTTTGTAGCCTCAAATGGATTGTTTCTAAGTGACACAATTTTCGAGTAACAACTCATCAAAGATTGCTACCTTTTTGCACTTTAGACTTTTAAGGGATATCGCCAGTCCAATGTAGCTCAAGCTATTTCGGTGTGTTTGGGTGTGAAACAAAACCATTCTTAGCATAAACCCACCAATACAAATGTGTTGGAACTATTGGTTTGGTGGCATGAGTAGAAAAATAAAATTTACATTCCTTTGAAACTTTACACTACATGCATCTGACCCCTTTTTGCACCAATTGAAAACTCGACACCACGGGAAAACACCTTAGAGATATCGAAAAATGAGAGATTTTATTGTAGAGAGACCCTATGTGATCTCGTAGCCTCAGATGGATTGTTTCTATGTGACATGGTTTTTGAGTAACAGCTCGTCAAAGATTGATGCCTTTAGCACTTTGGACTCTTAAGGGATATCGTCGGTCCAATGTAGCTTGAACTGTTTCGACATGTTTGGGTTCAAAATAGGACCATGCCTAGCCTAAATGTACCCATCTAGATGCATTGGAACTATTTTTAGAGTAGAATAACCTCCTTTTCATTGATAATAAAATCTTCTTATATTTTCATTCCTTTTCTAAGTGGTTAATTTTAATCTTCAGTTGTTTTTCTTCAATTTCAATGCTTAGGACAACAACATCCCTTTGTTTCATAGAGTTTTCAACTCTTAGGGAAACAACTTCATTTGTTCAAATCCACCTATAGCATCATCTCTCACTTTGTTTTCCTACACAAATTCTTACCAAATACAAAACCTCAATTGTGTTCTAGGTTGAATGACATTTATGACAATATCATTGAGTGTTATTGCTTTTATGCAAAGTGTGTGTTATGACTAGTGTGCATCAAGCCCATATGGTATTCCTAGTTTGCTTATTCATGCATTATGGTTAGAAACATTCATTATTGTGTGTTATGATAATACAAATTTCCTATGGAAGGTCAAATAACATGCATGTCGTGGAGTTGTATTTGGTTTGTTTAGTGGTTGTATCACACTCATATGGTGTGCATATATAGTGTTCGTTCATGTATCATGGTTGAGTGATGTCTTAACTATTGATTATGATTATTGTATAGATTCCATATGAAAAATTTAATGAACTTGTATCTTGTTCAATTGTAAGGACTTTGTTTTAAGGTTGCATCAAACCCCTATGGTGTACATAATGTTCTTGTTTATGTATCATGGTTGAAAGATAGTGATTCTTATTCATGATGATTTAATACCTTTTACATGTTATTAAGCTTGAACATTTTAATGGAATGAATGTTGAATTGAGTTGTAATGGTTTTGTTTGATGGTTGCATCACTCATATGGTTTTTATAGAGTGTTTAGCACCATTGAGTGACATTGATATTTATCAAGATGATTATATTACTTTTGAGTGAACACTATAATGACATATATTTTATTAAGTTGTATGGAATTTTTTGAAGTTTTTAATCAATCAAAATAATTAATCACATAATACTGTCATAATTTTCTCTTTTCATCTTTTTTTCCTTGTCTATGAGACCACAATTCTTTGAGGCACATTTTTAAACAGTTCTTCTCAACAAATATTATATAGTGCTTCTCATACCATTTTTCATTAAATTTAACTTATTTTGAAAAAAATCTGCCACCCACTTCATTATAGGAGTTTAAAAATCAAAATAATGTCAAATTTAAATTCATTCAAAAGAGATTAAAACCATGTGTATTCTCAAATTGAGTGTTTGATAAAAATTCTTTGGTAGACATGTATGAAAAATATGGTACAATAAAAAAGGTAGTGAATTGTTTGAAAAAACTCTTCAAAGAAATGTGGTCTCATGGAATGTAATGTATGTGAACCTTAATATGAATGAACTCTAACATAAATGGATCACCAATTGTAATTCATAAGTTCTATTAAAATGCAATTTTGTTAATCTATAACATGTTATTGATCATAACTTTAAACCATTCTAAAATAATTATACATTCCATTTTCAAGATTCAAAGTAGAAATATATGCACATGAAGAAAAAATTAGAATGAATATCAATTATTTTTGTCTTTGATCCATAATGGACACTTTTTAAGGTTCCTAACACTATTTTTGTTCAAATCCACAAGCCCACCAACCCAGTGAAAGTACAAAGCTTGCAAGCGTAGTGACCTAGCAGGGATTTGAACCTTGGTGGTAGCATCACCAAGCAAATGTTTATATCACTGCGTTAAATGGGTCACCCTAGATTGAATATCAATTCTTATATATCAAAATGTAGAATAATTGTGTTTGTGCATATACAAATTTGGCATATATGCCTAATCAGAACAAGTTTTACAAATTGTAGCATATATGCCATCTCAAGATTTATCAAACCCTAAATACATATCAATCTATATCAAATCCTAATCCTTTGTTGGACCATCAAAATCAAGCCTCCTCGAAGAACTTAGTGGCTCTAAAGTTTCCTACAAAAAAAAAATTCAAACCACAAATTATTAGATTAATTATGTGAATGGTTGACAGGATAGACTAGTAAATAGAAACTTATATGCTATAATTTATAAATTATCAATTTAACATCAAAATCACTATATTGAAATATATTATATCAAAAATGTAATTCTTGTTTACCTCAATTCTTGCTTTCTTTTCTACAATATTTTTTGCATATGATTGTTCCTTAGAATGATTAGGAGTTCTTGTATAAAGAAATGGTCCCACACTCATCACATTATTGAATCAGGAAAAGGACTATAGCAGGTAAAATAAAAATGACACAAATTAACATATAATTGTTGACAAATAATCATATTTACTAAACATATATCTACTCCTATCTAAACATAAATATCTATAATATAAAATAAACACATACCTATTGGGATGCTTCTACACTAGATGGGCTCATGAGGGATGAAGCAATTAAGATGATTTTCTATATAAAAAATGGCAAGAATGTAACACAATTTAAATGCACATGCACATATAATCATAATTTCAAGAATATAAAAAAATGTATATACCTATTGTGCAACTTCTTCCAATGCCTGGTCAAACTCTGTCAGCATGGCTATAAAAGTACCAAGTTGCTACATAAAAAGACAAGATTACATTAGACTATCAATCTATATGTACATGTATTTAAACATAATAGTTTTCAAAAATTAACATCTAAATAACAGTTTAAATGATACTGTATACTGAGTCCCTAGGCCAAATGAAATGGTTGATTGTGTAGCCTCCAGCAATTGGGAAATCTAGTCCTCTATCAACAACTATTAAATATTTTGGCACATAAACATATATTAGTAAAAATATCTCTTACAAAATATGAAAGAATTTAGATAAAACACACTATGAAATTACTTTAAGTCTTACTAGTACTCCCACATCATCTGTAGCACTCAATGTCTCTCTTAGAAATGGTTCACTCTATCCTCTATCAACTCTTACATCTAACATATCATGGACCTCATAGTTAGATGTGTCTAAGGTATCCTCAGTGGGTTGTCAAAGAGAACCCAAACATATATTGTGGCACATGATGTAGTAATGGGCCACACAAATATGTGTCAAAGAGGAGGGTGTACCAAGCGAAACTGATGCAATAGGTGCTTCACCATCATGTTGGAATGTATCAAGTGCATCACCATCATGATGGGATGTCTCAAGTGCATCACCATCATGATGGGATGCACTATCATACGGTTGCACAACATGATGGCTTTGCATGATCAAATGATCACTCAATACATGTATGAAAAAAATTCTCTGACTCCCTACATCTAAAGAAATCTTGGGGTAAGGTACTGGAGTTAGGGAAGCAATAGGAAGAGAAGGAAGAACTAGGGTGATGTGATGTGCTCTAGGTCTATCCTGTGGCATCCCTTTACCCACACCCTGAAAATATCTCATGTCAAAGTAATTGACATGCCTCCCTAGGAAAATCTCAACATATAATTTTTGGAGAAATTATTGAGGGACATCAAGATTGTTTTTGGGTGGTTTATCAAAAACTATCCACCAACATCTCCATAAATTATCTAATATGCTTCTATGTGTGTACCATTTAATTGAAAATTTTGGCTTCTGCACATTTATGGGCTGTCTTATTTTGGGATTGATGAATAACTAGGCTAATGTGGTTTTGTCAATATCAAGTTCCCTCACTTCATCATATGATAACCCATTGGCATACAATTTCCTTTGGGACTCTCGCCACTGTGTAAATCTATTACATTGGTTTTCCAAAGTTTCAACATTTGAAATGATTGTTTCTAAAGTGTTTTTCATATCTAATAGCTTAGGGAGTGTATCATAAATTTGACATATATATGTTTCACAATTGATCTAAATTTCTATGAATAGATTCATGTATTGTGGGCATATTTTGGTTTGGAAACATTGGGAGCAACAAAGGAGGATTTGCAGGGTTTTCATCTTGAGCAAGGTTAGGGTTTTCATCTTGAGCAGGGTTGGGATCAACCATTCTGAAGCTTTTTTATTAATGAATTTTTTTAAAATTAACAATAATTTTAATGTAATAAAAGACCTATTAAAAAACCTATTTTTGACTAAAATTCACAAAAAACAATGCAAAACTAATATTAAATTGAAGAAAACATTAAAATGTATAAATACCTCTGAAATTTAATTGATTTGAGTAAAAAAGTCACTCCCAAATAGATATTTGAATCACTTAATAAAAAACCCGCATGTAGAAAGGAGATGCAAACTGTAGAAATAAGCTCTCGAGTTTTTCTTTTTTGATTTTATGCAATAGGAAATGGATATTTGTTTCCTTTATGTTGGTTTTTTAATAATTGATTGGGCTTGGGACCTGACCACCATATGTTATGCACAAGCGTTGTTTGTATTATATATAATATATGATATAAAATACAATATTGTAATACAATATATTATGTAATAATATAATATATTTTATTACAATAATGTATTATATGTATTATCGTATATTGTATTATATTATTATATAATATATTATATTATAATATAAATATAATATATATTATAATAGAATAGAATATATTATATAATATATATTAAATATAAGTATTATAATATAATATTATATTATAATATATTAAATATATAATTATATAATATTAAATATATTATAATGTATTATTATATATATTATATAATATATATTATATTATATTACATTATATTATATTATAATATAACATATTATAATATAACATATTATAATATAATATAACATATTATAATATAATATAACATATTATAATATAATATAATATATATTATATTATATATAATAATATAATATAATATATTTTAATATAATACATTATTGTAATACAATATATTATATTATTATATAATATATTATATTAAAATAATGTATTTTATATTATATATTATATATAATATAAACAATGCTTGCGCATAACATATGGGGTTTGGGTCCTAGACTCGACCAAATTAAAAAACCAACCTAAACAAAACAAATATTGGTTTCAAATGAGTATCCTTTTAGGTTTGGCGTTTGATATGGCACCATGTACTTTCTACCCCAAGCCTAGAAAAATTCAAAGCGTATTTTTCACGTTTTTGAGCAAGTTAAAAATGCCTTTTTTTCATATCGCCACTTTTTGGACCCCCAAGATCTTGCACAGACCCTTCAACATTGCAAAATACATTGTGTTTACAAAAATTTTGTATTATGTTTGCAGAACAACAATTCCATTACAAAATTTGGGAAGCCTAAAGGCCATTTTTGTGTTATTTCGGCCTCACCTTTGTAGTTTGTATGGCATATTATACTGAGTAAAAATAATTACAATAACAATGTTCCATAATCACAACCTTATGAAACCCAACTATGCAACAATGCTTCACAACTGAACAAAGGTACATGACTTAAAAGGAGAAATACTCTAATGTAAAATGATAAATATTATTTTCTTTTGCAAATATATCCGATCTAATTACCAAGGATCTAAAGGTTCCTATTCTATTTTGGGAGATAAATCATACTGATGTAGTGTTGGAGAAATCATCCTAAAATTAACGCAAATCAATTGTGAGGAGGATAATTAAAAGGATGCAGTATCACCCTTCACTGATGCTTTAATTATTTCCCATGTAACTCTCACACTTCAAGGAGGAAACATGATTCCCTTTTTTTTTTTTGCATATAATATGCACACAATAATGTAAAATTAATTTAATTTAAATTAAATTGCAAATTTTTTGCTTTCTCCACACTAAGCATCTCATCTATAAATAAATCTAAACTTCTAAATTCAAAATAAAATTTGGAAATTCAACTATCTAGTACACTTGCAATTCAAGCTATGATAGCTAGAATCATTTGTATTTAGTGCAAAAGCGCCACACCTCCCGGAGCGTCCTTCCCAATCCACCTACCCTTGTTTTATTCAATTTTGTTTCCTCACCTATATCAACAACTTGGAAGAAAGACAAGTGTTAGTGATAGATTAAATTGAAAAATTAAAGACATTTGGTGCTACAAAGAATTCATTTTATTCCAAATTAATTTTTATTGCTTTGACTGCAACATGCCAGCTTGTACAGATAATAAACAAACATTTTTTTTTATATAGGTAAGTGTTGTCAAGGGGACAGCACCCAAAATTCAAAAAGAGAATAAATGCATGCCCTTTCCACCAGGGGTGCCCAAACACAAATAAAATTATACTTTCCTTCTAACCTAATAGAACCTGCAACAACCCAAAAGTGGGTGTGGCCACAAATTATCCCTCCAAAGTTCCATCTTTCTTTGAGGATCTTAGGGACATTGGATGTTTTTGTTTTAAGGATGGGGATTTATTTTTCTTCACCTCCATCCAAGCCTGTTAGTCATCCAAGGATGGATGTTGACCCAAGCACGAATACACTAGCGAGGAAGAACCCAGGTTGCAAATCGCCATAGTGGTTGCTAAAAGAGAAGAGGAAATAGTATTGGAAACCTCCAAGGATGGAGATGTAATGTGTGCATCATCTTGCTTTGATTCTGGCATGGACACCAAAACATGGCATTCATCCATAGTTGAGTGGGAGGGGACCATAGCAGGAGCAGATTCCTGAAGTGAGGAAATGAAATCGCCAACATTCTTTACGGAAGGAGCAACAACATAATGTTTGGACTCAACCCCAACCCACCATGAGGGGCTGCATTTAGGGGCAGCATTGGCATTCTCCCCAAAACGCCTTTTACCACACTGTGCAGTAACATGTTCTGTCGTAAAGAAAATTCTACATCTGAAAGCTATCTTTTCATAATCTATTGGTTGGCGCCAGTGCCTATTTCCAAATTTGAGAAAGATTTCTACTGGGAGGCCACTTGAAACATCCATTTCTACATAGAGGCGAGCAAAAGTCAAATTTTCATAGTTGATTGTTTCTTCGGAGAGACCATGATATTTCCCCAAGCTGTTGCCAATTGCTTTTAGACAGTCAATTTCCCAAAACTGTAGTGGGAGGTAAGGTAGCCGAACCCATAAATATGCAAATGCAAATGATTCTACGTGTGGATCAAAAGAGGGGGACCAAGGTTTCATATACAGAATACCCCCTTGGAAGAACCATGGTCTAGTTTTTAGCACCATTTCTTTGTCGTCCATAGACTCAAATTCTAGGATGAAAAACCCATTCGCACACGGGTATATGTTGATTTCATTTTCCAAATAGTCCTTCCAATTTGCCTCAATCCATGAATGGAGGTCACATAATTTAGGCCAAACTTTAGTGAATCGACATACTAGGGCATGATCTTGCAAGAAATCTTCTCTATCGCATACAAGGCCATATAGACTAACCTCAAGGGAAGAAGCTTGTTGAACTACAAATGGAGGGCACATAGAAGCCCCGCTATGAGGCCAAAGAGGCTCAGAATTTTGCTTGGTAGGGGAACACCCAGTAGCCGACAAGCCCATGGAGAACCCCGACTCATGGGAACCCATACATAGAGAGGAAGGGCAGGCAACAAGGGCATCAGCAAAGCTTTTCTTTCTCCATTCACTGCCATTGTGACACTGACCAGGCAAACCAACAAGACCCACAATGCCATCATTCGAACCCAATGAATCAACCATTAGAGACCTAGGGTTTTGCTTGGGGATGCCTTCCCCACCACACTCCTGGACATGCGCAGATTGAGAAACTAAGGCAGATCCAACAATGACGAGTTCCTTCACCAATTTTCCCCCTCTGAGAGTGCCATCGCCATGGTTTCTCGCTAAGTGAAGCATGACGGGAGTCTGAGTAGACACAGGAGTTTTCAAAGTAGACGCCATCCCCTTCTTTTAATAATTGGTTTTTGTTGGATGATAATAAACAAACATATTAAACTGTACAATGGGAATTTAATTTCCAATTCAACCTATCGCTAACACTAGTAATTTATATCAACAATTATATCTTCCATTTTTCCATTCTGATGGAACTGTGAAGCACTGAACGTTCACTCAGATATATGGAAAACTCATCTCTCCTTACAAATGAAAGAGGCCATTACTTGCATAATCAATAATGGCAAGACATACAAGAAAGAAACCACGTACCACTGGTAAACTTTTTTTTATATCATTACTTGTATAGACAACTAAAAAAATAATCTATTGTAAGACACATTGGTTGCAAATCAATGTGTCATCAATTATGCAAGAATAAAGGTTAAGAAGTCCATAAAAACCTTGGTGATCACCTTGATAGACTAAAATATAGCAAGTAATCTCTGATTGACCAAAGAATAGCAGGTGATCACATTGGTTAAATATGATAATGCACAAAATAATTGCAGGTTGGAAAACACTCTTTGTTTCATTATCCATGCTTGAACCTAAAGGGTGAAGAGCATAGGGAGGAGTTGCAGGTGGGGATACACAAAAAATATCAAATTGAGGTGAGGGGTGAATAAGCAATTGGTTTGCAACTTGTAAATGGTTTTAGAACAACATGTGGGTTGCGGGTTTTATAACACCCAATGTTTTCCAACCTTGAATTTTAGAAAAAAACTTATGAATGCAATCAAAATCTTTTCTGATCAATGTAGTAACAACGCAATTGGTTTGTCACCCCTCGGTTTGATTTGATTAAACACCTAGTGTTTTCAAACATATAGTTATATATAGACAGTATGAATGTAATGAAAAAATTTGGTTTAGTACACAGTAAGTGTTACACTAGTGGTTACCATTCCACCAAAAGATCGGCTTGTTAATACCTGATACAACTACTATATTTATACAAGATCTATAGGAGGTGCTTAATCCACGTCACAAACCCAAGCATCACACTACACAGAGGATACCAAGGGACACACCATCTTGCAAAACCCCCCCAACAAAAGCGAGGGGTTCAAACTTGTGACCTTAGCTCTAATACCAACTATTAAATTAGTGGTTTTCATTGCACCAAAAGATTGATTTGTTAATTCCCAATACATCTACCAAATTTATACAATATCCACAAGAGGTGATTAAGCCATGTCATGAACCCAAGTGTCATACTACATAAAGGAGACCAAGGGTCACACCATCTTGCAACACTAAGAATGTAATGGGATGTGACTAATCTCCTAACAAAAAACACCTATATACATATAAAAATGTATAAAACCATACATAAAAACATACATAGAAACTTACATAACATAATGAGAAGACATAGTGCAGGCCTACCAGATGGGGGATAAAAGTGACAAAACCAACAGATGGGAGCAAACGTTAGGGAAACGGTAGTGAGGAGATAATGACGCCATTAGCTCATTTTTCCCACCTCTTGTCGGGCGATAAAATTGGGCCCTGTGGCTTACACGAGCATGGGGAGGATTTGTAGGTGGGGAATAAAAAAAAATACCAAATTGAGGAGAGGCGTGACTAAGCAATTGGGTTGTTACTTGTAAAGGGTTTTAGAATGGTATATGGGTTGTAGGTTTTATAACACCTAGTGTTTTCCAACTTAGAATTTTAGAAAACAGTATGAATGTAATAAAAACCTTTTTTTATTAACACAATAACAACCCAATTGGTTTGTCACCCCTTAGCTCAATTTCATTAGACACCCAGTGTTTTCCAACATGTAGTTATATATAGACAATATGAATGTAATGAAAAAGATTTCTTTAGTACACAATAAGAATGTAATGAAGATCACCTTCAAAATTTATGCATACCACATTTAATGAGATAGATAAAAGCTAATGTATTGAGTGAAGAGATTCTCCCTACTATTGAGAAGTTGAGGAAGGTGCAAGTGTAGTATGCAAAATGGGAAAATGGGAAAATGGAAATATAGAACTCAAGTGGCAAGTAGTAGAAATTATATAATGGAAGAGGAATTTTCTCTAAAAACAATTGAAAAGAAGAAAACCAAAGTGTATGAGATAGATAATGTATTGACTGAAAATATTATTCCTCCTCTTCAGAAGTTGATGAAGGAGCATGTGCACTATGTAAAATGGGAAAATGGCAATGCAAAAATAGAGGCAACAGGTACTAGAATACATGGAATGAAAAAGGAATCTTCTCTAAAAACACTTGAAAAGAAGTAGAGAAAAGTGTGTGAGATACATAATGTATTGACTGAAGAGATCCTCCATGCTCTTGAGAAGTCAAGGAAGGTGCATGTGTAGTATAAGCAAAGGGAAAATGGCAACACACAAGTGGACAAATTGAAGAGGTTTTATATTACACAACAATTTGTGTAGGCAAAGAAAGTGTGATATGTTGCTATGGGTGGAGTTGAACAAGTAAATTCTATCATGAATAACTTCTACAACACATTATATTTTCCACTATGAACTACTATTTTATCAATTAGTTCTAAAGCTTCATAAGTGTCACTTTCTAGACTAATAACTTGTAATTTTCTTACTAAATATTGTACGAAATTGTCTTATCCATCAAAAACATTTCTTGAACTTCCCTAACTTATTATCCTTTCCAAAAAGAGTACATAGGAATTTGAATATTCTCTCTTGAAGTGGATTTTAATGCATTCTTCTCAATTATCACCACACCTTGGCTAACTCCACTTTCCTCATTTCGATTGAATGAGATAAAAGAGGAGTTAGCCAAAATGTGGTGAACATTGATTGGAAGTGCATTAAAATTTGCGCTTCAAGAGGAAGATTATTCAAATTACTTTTGTACTCTCTCTAAAAAGGATAATAATGTTATGGAAGTTCTTGAAAACAGTTTCATGGACAAGACAACTTAGGTGCTCTGTGTCCCAAGAAAATTACAAGTTATTAGTGTAGCAAAATTAAATGTAGACATCATGAGTCTAATGAAAACCTTTATTTTTATAGACAATAAGAATGTAGTGAAGTTCATTCACCTTCACAATTTAAAGCAACTCTTACTTAAACACTAAAAGTTGCATTTCAATTTCCTCATATGATTTAAAAATAAATGCATAATATAATTTAAAACAAATAAAATACTCACAAAACTAACATGGGATAGAGTATTTTTCCAACACCGCAAACAATATATATGTTTCCAACAAATAAAATGCTCGAACAAAATTAATCGACATGAGACAATATTTTTTCTAAATTAATTTTTTTTAGCTCCAAAATACTCAAACAAATATTTTCATAATGAACTAACTAGCATGGGACTATGTGTTTTCCAACACTGCAAATAATGCAAGCATTTTATTTGTTCCAATTTGATGAAAAAGGGCAATTCCATATTTATGTCACCAAAGAGTTGTTCTAAAATATAAAGGTGGACTTCATTACATTTTTGGAGCATACAAAACAAAAATTCTCATGAGGGAATAACTGAGAGGAGAGAGTGTTTTTTCCAACACTGCAAATAATGTGAGCATTTTATTTGTTCCAATCAGATGAAGAAAGTGAAATTCCATTTTGACTATAGCAAAGAGTTGTTCAAAATTTTGAAAGTGGACTTCATTACATTCTTAGTCGTAGTGAAAGAAAACTTTTCATAACAAACTAACTGACATGGGACAATGTGTTTTCCAACACTACAAATAATGTGAGAATTTTATTTGTTCCAATTAGATGAAAAAATGGAAATGACATATTTACATCACCAAAGAGTTGTTCTAAAATATGAAGGTTGACTTCATTAAATTTTTGGAGTGTACAAAACAATAACTCTTCATGAGGGAATAACTAAAAGGAGTTTTTTTTCCAACACTACAAACAATGTGAGCACTTTTTTTGGTCCAATCAGACAAGGAAAGTGAAATGCCATTTTGATTGTACCAAAGAGTTGTTTAAAAATTTAAAAGTGGAATTCATTAAATTCTTGGTTGTAACGAAGAAAAAAAATTAATGAGGGAATAATTGAGAGGAGACAGTGTGTTTTCTAACACTACAAATAATGCAAGCATTTTATTTGTTCCAATCAGATGAAGAAAGTGAAATTTCATTTAAACTATACCAAAAATTTGTTCAAAAATTTGAAAGTGGTCTTCATTACATTCTTGGAGCATAACGAAACAAAAATTTTCATAATGAACTAATGACATGGGACTGTGTGTTTTCCAACACTACAAATAATACGAGCATTTTATTTGTTTCAATTAGATGAAAAAAGGGAAATGCCATATTTACGTCACCAAAGAGTTGTTCTAAAATTCAAAGGTGGACTTCATTAAATTTGTGTAGCATACAAAACAAAAAAAATTCATGAGGGAATAACTGGCATGGGACAATGTGTTTTCTAACACTGCAAATAATGCGAGCATTTTATTTGTTGCAATCTAATGAAAAAAGGGAAATGTCATATTTACATCACCAAAGAGTTGTTCTAAAATATGAAGGTGGAATTCATTACATTTTTGGAGTGTACGAAAAAAAAAAAACTATTCATGAGAGAATGACTAAGGAGATAATGTGTTTTCCAACACTGCAAATAATGTAAGAGTTTTATTTGTTCCAATCACATGAAGAAAGTGAAATGTCATTTTGAGTGTAGTAGAGAGTTTTTCAAAAAAATGAAAGTGGACTTCATTACATTCTTGGTCGTACCAAAATAAAAGTTTTCATAACGAACTAACTAACATGGGACGGTGTGTTTTCCAATATTGCAAATAATGTGAGCATTTTATTTGTTCCAATTAGATGAAAAAAGTGAACTACCATTTTTCATTTATCCAAATATACATTAAATATTTCTTAATATTATCCAAATATACATGCACAGTATGACTGCATATTGGAAAACATAGTGTGAGGTGAGTACATAATTTATAAAACCTCCAACCCACATAATGTTGTAAAACCCTCTACACATTGATGGAAAATGAAAACCCTTATTTTCTTCTCAATGAACACCCATCTTCACAACGAATAACCGCTCAATTCTTCATAGTCCCTAGGCAGAAGGGAAAATCAAAATATATTTCTGGAAGATATGCATACCTACTAGCTAGTTGTCCACGTCTGTCACATGTGTTTTGGTATGTTTTGGTATGGAGAATGGCCACTCTGCTTCAGCCTCTGAACCCCTACAACTCCCTTCTAAGCTCACCAATAACCTTCAAAATGAGAATGTTGAAAATGGCAATGTTATGGGCATTATGTAGTTTTAAAAATATATCATTTCGTTGTAGAACCTAAATTGTTTTTTCCACCCTGGCTATATATTCTACATGGTTTTTGGTTTCTCTAAACAATATTTAGTTATTTCACTCATATTTCCACAATGGGTTGTCAGTTATTTCATTCGGCTTCCTCTAAAATTTTTGTGTTGTGAGAACTTTAAAATGGAAAAAATTAAAAACCCCTCAACACAAAAACACATAAACAACTTTGCATTTCAAATGAAATCCCCTTTTCGCAAAGAAAACCCTTTCTTTTTCCATCAATGAAAACCAATCTTTGCAATGAATGGCTATTCAATTATTCACAGTTCTTAGGAAAAATGGAAAAATGACATATTTCTGGTAGATATACATACCTGGTAGCTACCACCTTGTGCTTGTCAAATGAGTTTTGGTAAGGAGAGTCACCACTCTACTTCAGCCTTTGAACACCTGCAACTCCCTTCTGCACTCCTAAGCAACCTACAAAATGGTGGATGTCAAAAATGATGATGTTTTGGGATTTTTGTCTATTCCAAATAATTATTTTGAAATGGCCGCCTTTGGGGCTTTTTGTGCATTCAAAATTGTGATTTTGAAAACTTGTTGGCACTACCACATTTTATTGGCGACAAGACACCTAATGACAATCAAAATGAAAATTCCTAAACGTTTGTCACTGTAGCTCATCAAATATTTTTGTTGGTGCATTTTGTCCGACGTGTGGATGGGGGATGGGTGTTATGTTACTAGCATACATATATTAAATATTAATATCAATAAAATATGCCAAGAGTTATCATTATCGAGGTTCTTGTTGCACTAAGAAAAAATGATAAAAATAGATGCCTCAAGAAGGATAACTCTCAACATATTTTATATATATTAATATTTAATATATGTATGCTAATAGCAATCGTGGTGCAACATGTAAGAGATTAATATAATAATTTATAATATTATAATAATGTTAATTATTATAATATAATATAAAATTATATTTTGATATAATATTTAATAAATATTATAAAATACTAATTTTAATCTAATTGAATTACAATTATAGTTAGAACTTAATTGGAATCCTAACCCTAATTTAATGTTAACCTGAACCCTAATTAAACCCTAATAGTAAAATTTTATGTTTATTTATTTTAAATTTTTTTTAATAATAATAATTAATATAGAATTAAATAATATGATGATATAATATATATTAATATTATAAAATATAATAAATAATATTTGTGTGATTCGTATTTTTGTATATAAATTTAATTTATTAAAATTATTAATGTATTATTGTAATTATAGTATTTTTAAATTGTAATGTATATAATTATAATATTATATATAAGTATATAAGTTATAATTTAATAATAAATATATAATATAGTGTTAAATATTTTAAAATGTAATATTTTTTATAATTTATTCTAAATAATTTTATATTAATTCAAATTATGATATTTGAAAAAAATTAACTATAATAATTTAAAATTTAATAATAGTATGATATAATATTATATAATATAATAATTAACTATTATTAATTAAAATAATAATATTGTAATATTTAATAAATTATTATTATTATTTTTTATCGATGAACGCTTTTTAACTGGAGCTATGAACCAATGAGACCATAAACTAGGGGACCTCATCCCTGAATCCTGATAGGCTAGACCCGTGAGCACGAAAGCTCAGCAGGGATTGAGCTCAAAGGAGTGAAAGACCCACGTGGGTTAGATACAGATACACCAGGAAAGAAAGACCCACATGGGTTTGACATAGAGTTCGTGAGCAACACATGCCAAGGAATTGGATTCGTGAGCAGCACACTCCATAATGGGTCTGGCACGAGTCCATGAACTCTCCAATCTAGCACCACCAGCTCCTCCTGAGCACCTCCCTCCATCCTCCACTACCTTAAACATACCAACCGCCTATGTATGCAACCTTCAACACATCCATCAAGGTGGGCTCAAACGGATATACACCAATTTGGGCTAGGTGGGGATTTGAACCTTGGTTGCACCAATAGTAGTGCAACCACTTCACCACTACACCATAAGGTGATCCCCATTTAATAAATTATTATTAAATTAGTAAATATTATAAGGTTATTATTTAATGTTAATGCAATATTATATTAATATTGTTTGGATTATGATTAAGTTAAGGATTAGGGTTAGTGGAAACTGTGAAGGGTTATGATAAGGGTTATGATTAACATTAGTTTTAGAATTAGATTTAGGGTTTTTGATAGAGATATAATTAAGCTTGGGTTTTGGATTATGGTTAGATATATAAATAATATTCAAGTTAGTATATATATATTAAAGTTGAGTTTTCTAATAGCCTTAGAGTTAGGCTTGGAGATAGAATTTTAATTAGAATTTTTGTTAAGATTACATTTTGAGATAGAAGTAGAGTTTACATATTAAATAAAATAGGGTTATGGTTAGAATTAGGATTGGAGTTAGGTTCATGGTTTTGTAATAGGGTTATTGTTTTGGTTTGGGTTACGACTAAAAATATAATTAGGTTTAGTATTAGGAGTATAGTTAGATTTAGGGTTATGACTACCAATATTTATTTGAGAAACCTAACCTAAACCTAGTTCTATCCTAGAATGCTAATTGAATCTATAATCATGACCCTAACCCTAGCCCTATTTAAACACTAACCCCAATCCTAACCCAAGCTTTAATCTAGAACCCTTATCATAACTCTAACCCTAACCCTTACCCAATATTTATTCTAGGGCCCTTACCATAACCTAACCTTAATTGAACCCTACCCCTAAATATAATTTTAATTAAATCCAAATTGAACCCTAACCTTAATTAAAACCTAACCCTAACTATAATGACAAGATTTATTCTATAATTGTAATTGTAACCTTGAACTAAATTAGACCCTAAACCTAACTCTAACCCTTATTAAACCCTTAACTTAACTCAAACCTTAACTAAAACTTAACCCTAACCCAAAACTTAACAATAACCCTAACCTTAATTGAAACTTATCCCTAGCCCTAAGTGAACACTTACCCTAATTGAAATCTAACCCTGACAATTTAACCATAACCTCAATCTTGGCCCTAACCCTGTTTTAAATGTAGTTGTAATCTTAAACCTAATTACACCCTAAACCTAATAAAACCCTGATCTTAATCTTAAACCCTAATTGAATCATAACTTTAACCCTAACACTAAACCTTACCCTAACTAAATCCTAATTGGAACCTAACCCTAACCATATGTGAACACGTACCATAATTGAAGCCTAACCCTAACTATAACCCTAACCCTATTTGAACTTTAACCATATTCCTAACCCCAATTACATCTTATTCCCAATTGATCATAATCCTAACCCTAAACCCTAATTGAATCATAACTCTAATCTAACCTTAACCCTAACATTAAACCATACCCTAATTGAACCTTAACCCTAACCTTAACTATAACCCTTATCCTAATTGAACCCTAACCATAAACCCTAATTTAATCATAACTCTAATTGAACCTTATCCCTAACTCTAACACCAAAATTGAAACCTAACTATAAACCTAACCCAAGTTGAACCCTAACTGAGCTCTGATCCCAATCGTAATTAAATCTTCATCCTAACCTTGACCCTAACCCTATTAGAATCTTAATCCTAATTGAACCCTAACTCTAACCTAAGTCTTATTGTAGAACCATAATTGAATATGTACAATTTTTGAACTCTAACTCTAACCCTAATGAAACCCTAACCCTAATTGAAACCTATTACAAACCCAAACCCTTATTGAAGAGTAATCCTTATTGAACTCAAACCCTAACCCTAACCTGAATCGAACCCTAATTCAACCATAACCCTAATTAAGCTCTAATTCTAACTTTGAACCCTATTTGAATGATAATCATTATCCTAATTTAACTCTAACGATAATTGAATTGTAACCTTAACCTTAACCCAACCTTTTATGATAAAACCTTGACCCTACCCTAAACTAACACTTATCCTAATTAAACTTACCCTAATTGAACTTTAACCTTAACCATAATTGTACCCATACTCTAACTTTAATTGAACAAAAAACTTAATTAAACTCTAATCCTAACCTTAAACCTAATCCTCCTTGAACCCTAATTAAACCCTAATTGTAACCTTAATTAAATCCTAACTATAAACCTAACCATAATTTTAACCCTAATCATAACCCTAACTCCAAAATCAACCCTAAAGTTACAAACCCAACCCTAATCCTAACCCTTAAATTTATCCTAGAACCTTAACCCTAATTGAACACCAATTGAACCCTAACCCTATCCTGATTAAATTTTGACCTTAATTAAATCCTAAATGTAACCCTAACTATAATCCTAACTCTAACACCAACCTTAATTCCAAAGCCAACCCTAACCCTAACCCTAATTGAACACCAATTGAACCCTAACCCTATCTCGATTGAATTTTGACCTTAATTAAACCCTAATATTAACACTAATTAATCCCCAAATATAACCCTAACCCTAAATCCAACCCCAACTCTAATTGTAACACCTAACTCCTAACACTAAACCTAATTAAAATATAACCCTAATTGTAAGCCTAATTAAACCCAAACCCTTACCCCAAGCTTTATCCTATAACCATAATCATAACCCTTAGCCTAACCCTAATTGAACATGAAACATAACCCTAATTGAACCTAAAGATAGCCCTAATTGAACCTAAAAATAGAATTAAGAATTTACAATTGAGGTTAGTGTTAGTATTAGGATTAGGGTTAGGATTGGAGATAAAATTATGGTTGCGGTTTATATTAGGATTGAGATTATGATTAAAGTTATGGTTAGGGTTAGAGATAGAATTAGGTTGAAGGTTAGGGTTAGGGGTAGTTTTAGGGTTAGGGTTAGGGTTAGGGTTAGGGTTAGGGTTAGGGTTAGGTTTAGGTTTAGGATTAGTTTTGGGTTGAAGGCTAGGATTAGGTTTACAATTAGGGTTATAATTAGTGTTTAGGGTTAGGGTTAAGTTTAGGGGAAGAATTAATGTTAGGATTAGCTTTAGGGTTATGATTGGTGTTAGGTTTAATATTAGTGTTACATTTAGGATTAAGTTTAGGGTTAGGGTCAAAGTTACAACTAGTGCTAGGATTAGGTTTAGGTTTAGGGTCAGGGTTGGAATAAGGGTTAGGGTTAGTGTTAAAATTAGAATTAGTGTTAGGGATAGGTTTATGTTTAGGATTACAATCAAGTTAAGGTTAGGGTTATTAATATAATCATAATCAACATTCTTGAGATAAATCTTAGGGTTACACTTATGGGTTTAGATTTAGGATGGAGATTATAACTTTTGGATTAGAATTGGCATTATATTAGGGTTAACTCTAAGGTTACAATTATTATTATAATTAGGTTTATGTTTAATAACCCTAACCATAATTGAATCCTAATATTAACCTATTTGAACCCTAAAATTAATTGAATATAAACCCTAATCATAACCCTAATTAAATACTAATTTAACGTAAACTCGTATTGTAATTACAACCCTAATCCCAATCTTGATTGAATTCTAACCCTAACCCTAACCCCAAACTTTATCAGAGAACCCTAACCTAACCTTAACCTCAAAACCTATCCTATAACCCTAACTTTAACCCTAACACCAATCAAAAACCTAGCCTTTACCTCAAACTTTATCTCATAACCCTAACTTTAATTAAATTATAATCAAGAAGCCCTAACCATGACATAATGTTAACCCTAATTGAACTCTAACTAAACCATTTTGAACCCTAACCTTAATTGAACCCTAATCCTAATTTATCCTTAACCCTAACCCTATCCCCAATTCAAGCCTAATCCTAATTGTTCCTTAAATTCAACCCTATAACTCCTAACCCTAACCCTAATAGAAATCCAACAATAACTCTAACCCTAATTGAATGCAAACCCTAACCCAAACCTTAAAACCAATATTTATTTTAGAACCCTAACCCTTACCCTAACCCTATTGAAATTCAACCCTAATTGAACTCTAACTCTAATTGAACCCAAACCATAACCCTAATTTTTTATTTTTAACCGTAACCATAATTCTATTGATATTCATAATTTCATGTCTAACCCTAACTGAACCCTAATCCTAATAGTATTGAAATTCAACCCTGATTGAATTCTAATCCTAACCTTAAACCTAGTGCTAACCCTAACCTTAGTTGAATTTTACCCCAAACCATTATCTTATTTCTAACCCTAACCATAGTTCTAACTTTATTCATAATTCTAATTCTAACACTAACATTAATTCTAATGGTAACCCTAATTCTAATTGTACTACTAATTGAACCCTAACCCTAATTATAATTAAAATTTATTTTTATGTGTAATAATAAGTTTTTTATATTTTCTTTCTATTTAATTTTATGATTTTAAATTGATTTTAGATGTGGACTTATCATGAAAAACCTTTATAATACATTGCAAATTTATGTTATATTTTTGTACAATAAAATCTTTAGTAGAGTCTTAAATTAACCATTGGAGATGTTTTCATTGGTGAGAAGACTAGTTCAGTGGTGGGATTGAACAATTTGAATTTGAAATCAAGCCCTAGGATTCTTGGAGCATGGCAGTTTGGGTAGGACGGAAATTTTGGCTTATCTAATTATGCAGATGGCAAGGCAGGATCATGTGGTGTCGATAAGATTTTGTCCCTTGGTGGAGATTCTGGGAAGGATAGTTCATGTGGGGAAGATGAGGTCAAAGTTGTACGTTTGGAGGAGAAGTGTGCGAGTGAGACACTCAATGTGTCTTGTGATGGTTGCCCCTCAGAGGAGTTAGTTCCTAAGTTCCAAGAGGACAAGGCGGTGGTTGGTTTTAAAGAGCAGGTCTCATAAGGGGAATCCCATGTAGCTAATCTGAGTATTCCCCGGATTGAGCATGTGGCAGTGCAAGATAATCAGATGGTAGGGAAGTCTTCCCTACTAAGTTAGAAATGGTTTGACCTTTTTTCCTCAAAACTTAAAGGAAAAGGCATAGCTTCTGAGTTGGTATCTTCTTCTAACGAGGAAGGTTTTTTCTCCTTCTCTATTCCAGACTCTCTTGTTGATAAGAATATTGCGATGATGGATTTCTCCCTGGTGGGTAAGGTGTTAGGTCCTCGGCCTAATATTGAGGAAGTGCACACTTGGGTGTGTAAGAAGTGGGTGCTAAAAGGTCAGGTGGAAGTTGCAAAAGGTGAAAGGTTTGTTTTCCTTCACCTGAACTCCTGTGATGAAGACCTGAGAAATGTGTTTGTGAAAGGGCCTTGGTCATTGAGCATCTCTTTATGGTTCTTCATCCCTAGGAACCTAGGATGGACTTGTCCAAATGTCTCTCTAATTTTTCTCCTATTTGGGTCAAAATTTTGAATATGCCATTAGAATACTGAGATGAAGAAGTCTTTAAGGCAGTAAAAAATTATTTTGGGAGGATTTTTTCTATTGATAAATCCACTCACTCCACGAAATGGTTAGTTGCAGCCAATTTTTGTGTCATGATAGGCCGAGATGTTGTGCTACCTGAGTTCTTAAAATCTAAGGTGGGGTCTTGGGAGTAGTAGATTGTTTTTGAAAACTTCCCTTTTTCCTACTTCAAATGTAAAAAGACAGGACACTTGGCTAAGGATTTCCCTATGCCTAGTGTCCATCCTAAGGTTGTTAAGCAGACTAATGTTTGGAAGATAAAGGAAACTAAGGAGAATCAAGGTGAATTTTCTGCCAAAAATGGTTTGGAGGGTGAGGGGAATATTGATATTTATCCTATTCCTCTTGTTGATGCTAAAAAGTCTCTGGAGAATCCTGGGGAAGGGGATGTTGATCTCTTTTTATCTCAGGTTGTGGACCATGTTTCTAATACCATGTATTCTCTAAGGAAGACTATGGTGGAGCCAACTATTATTCTATTGCATCCTCTCCTAGCTGGTTCAAAGCTAATAGTTGGCGAAGGAGCTCTAGTTGTGGCTAACACTGTGAGCAAAGATGAAAAGGGTTTCAACCAGGTGTGTGTCCAGAAGAAAAAATCTTCTTCTTCCCCCCCTCCTCATCCTCACAAAGGAATCACTACAATAATTTAGAAGGTGGATTGTGGGTCTAAGTCTAGAGGTCAGGGCAGACCTACTCTGTAGAAGAGCAAGGAGAGATAATGCAAAAGGGATATTGTTCAGGGGGTTCAAAAAACACTCTTTGATATGTGCTCTAAGAGTACCCCATCTTCTTGCAAATGAAGATCATTTCATGGAATATCAGGGGGTTGAATAACCTACATAAATAGGACCTCCTAAAGAATCTTGTACGGGATCATAAACTAGACATCTTGTTCATTCAAGAGATGAAAATGCAGAGTGATAAGCTAAAGACTTTGAAGAGTTCGTTCTTTAAAGAATGTGGGTTCCATGGAGTTAGCTCTACTGTAGATTCATGTGGAATGGTCATTTTTTGGAATTCTAAGCTAATAAATGGTGTCTCGATTACTATTGGTTTCAACCATGTTGAGACTAAGTTTTATTGGATTAGGGATTCTTATTCTTGGGTTATCTCTAATGTGTATGCTCCTAACTTAAAGAGGTCCAAGAAAAAGCTTTGGGATGACATTGGGAATCTTAGGTTGAGATTTTTGGATCTCCCTTGGCTTTTAATGGGGGATTTTAATACTCCTTTGTATGATCATGAGAAAGTGGGTGGGTTTCAAGCTAATCCTAATAGTAGGTTTGATTTAAGAATGTTTATTGATAACAATTATCTTATTGATGTCAAACTTTATGGGGACAAATTTACTTGGTCTAATCAGTGGGTTGGGATGGATAACATTCAAGTGAGATTAGATTGTGCTTTGACCTTGACTTCTTGGTTTGTGGACTTCAATTGTTCTTTATCTTCTATTACGAGATGTGGGTTAGATCACTTCCCCATCTCTTTTGTGGCAGATAGGCTTGGGAACAAGAAAATATTTCCATTTAGGTTCAAATCCATGTGGTTAAGAGATCCTCACCTTATGGATTGTATTAGGAATTGGTGGCAAGTTAACATTGATGGTTGTGTGATGTTCAAAGTTTCCAAGAAGATGAGTTTTGTTAAGAGGAATCTCATGAAATGGAATAAAGAGTCATTCAACCATATCTTTGATTCTAAAAGCTTTGTTCTTAAGAAGTTGGATGAGGTCCAACATGTCATTCAATCAAAGGGCCTTTCAGAGGATCTTCAATTATTGGAGGATAGTCTTCTTGCGCAACTACATGATATTGTCACCGAGGAGGAAGATTTCTGGAGGCAAAAATCTTAGGTTATCTGGCCGAAGTCTGGGGACTATAACTCTAAGTTTTTTCATCTCACTACTCTTAGGCATGAGTCATCAAATAAATTTTCCTCAATTACAGCTGATGGTTTTTTGTTGGAAGACAAGGAGGAAATTAGAAAAGTGGTTGCTAAGTTTTCTGATCAGCTCTTGAAGGATGATTTGGTCTGGGATCAAAGGTGTGTGGATGTTTTTCTAGAAGTTATTCCTAGAATGGTGATGAAGAATTTGAACAAGGATTTGAAAGCTATTCCGTTGGCCTTAGGAGTCAGATACTATTTTCTCTTTTGAAGGAAATAAGGCTCCTGGCCTTGAAGGCTTTCCTTTTCTATTCTTCTAGTCGTGTTGAGAAATTGTCTCTGAAGATGTGATTAATGCTACTAAGGAGTTTTTTGGCTCAAGAAGTTTCCTTAAAGAGCTTAATGTGACTTTTATTGTTTTGATTCCTAAATTAGCTAATGCTAAGTCTTTTGGTGAGTTTCGCCCAATTAGCCTTTGCAACTCTTTTTTATAAAATTCTTTCGAAAGTACTTGCTACTAGATTGCAAAAAATATTGTCGCTATTGATTTCTAAGCACCAAAGTGGTTTTGTCAAGGGTCATTAGATCCTTGATTCTATTGTTACAGTTGATGAGCTTGCTCATTCCATTAATGTTTCTAAAAATTATGGTTTCTTCCTTAAGTTGGACCTTCTCCAAGCTTATGTTAGAGTGAGCTGGAGATTTCTTTTGAATGTTATGGATCGGTTTAGTTTTTGCAAGAAGTTCCTCCAACTGATTGAGTGACTTATTTCTTCTCCCTCATTTTTTGTCTTGGTGAATGGTTCTCCTTCTCCTTTCTTTAGGAGTTCACGTGGGCTAAGTCAGGGTGACCCCATCTCACCGCTTCTTTTCATCTTGATGGCAAAGGCTTTGGGTTGTAATATCCAAAAGGCACTTTAGGCAAGGGTTCTGATAGGTCTTTCTCTGTCCTCTAGGTGTGAACCAATTACTCACCAAAAATTCATTGATGATACTATTATGATGGGTTCTTCTTCAGTTAAGGAAGTTAGAGCTGTTAAGTGGCTATTGGTAAACTATGAGAAGGCTTTTGGTCAGAGGATCAACCTTCCTAAGTGTTATATTTTCTTCCTCAACACTCCTGAAGCTTTGCAGGTTAAGCTTGCTAGAATCTTGTCATGCAACAAAGGTGAGTTCCCGTCTTCTTATCTTGGGATCCCTTTGTGTATCTCCAAGATTCTAGATTTCTTTTGGTTGGGATTACTAGATAAATTCAGCAGGAAGTTAGTTGGCTGGAAAGGTGCACTCCTTAATCGAGCAGGTAAAATTCAACTTATTTCTTCCTCCAAAACCTCCCCTTGTATGTTATGAGTCTCTTTAGAGTCCTTGTTAAGTTTGAAGATAAGATGGAACAAATTATGAGAATATTTTTGTGGTCAGTGGTTGAGTCTAAAGATAGGATTCCTCTTGTGGCCTGGGATTTGGTTTGCAGACCGAAGAAGTGGGGAGGTTTGGGTATTAGAAATCTAAATTCTTTTAATAGGATCTTTTGTTGAAGAATGTGTGGAGGGTCCTGAATGGTGATGGTGGTTGGGTCTCTTTGGCGAGTAACAAGTATCTATATGGTTTGGAGAGACCCTGGAACTTGTTGTCTTATGAGGAAATCCCTTTTGGTTCATTTTTTTGGAGGAATATCGTGCTTTGTAGGGACCTTATTGCTATAAGTGTTAAATGGTTGTTGGGTGATGGTTCTAATATTTTGTTTTGGGAAGATTTCTAGTGTGGGGTCTTCCCTCTTATTTGTCTTCCTTGGACACCCCCTATTGTCCCCTTGTGTAAGTGCCTCTTCGGGGCCAAGGTGGTTGATTATTTTGTTGATGGGGAGTGGAAGAGTTTTGAGATATGGGACCCATCTCTAAAGGTTCTAAATGATTTCTTATGTAAGGTCTGGATCCCTTCTTTCTCGAGACTGAATAGAGTCATCTGAGCCCCTAGTTCTAGTGGAAATTTTTTGGTGGTGTTTTCTCTCCTAAGCTCTTTGGAAGCATCCCATTCTTCTCCTTTCTAGGGAAGGTTGTGGAATAAGAAGTTGACTCCCAAAATCAATGTTTTCTTTTGGTTGCTTATGCAAGGTAAAGTTCTTATGCTTGACAACCTTTGCAAGAGGGGGTTTGCAATTCTAAATAGATGTGTTATGTGGGAAGCTAATAGTGAGAATGCTTACCATATTCTCCTTGACTGTGAATACTCTTATTCTCTCTGGAGTAAATTTCTTAGACTCTAGGACATTGGTTGGGTCTTTCCGGATTCTCTTGCTAAGTTTTTTGACCAATGGACTTGCCCCTCGTCCTCTACCATTTTGAGGTGGCTATGGGATCTCATGGCTCTACACATTGCTTAGGGTTTATGGAAAGAGAGAAATAACAAGATTTTTTGAGAGATTAAGCTTAAGGTGGAGTCTTTTTATCAAGATTCATCATGCCATTCTTGAGAATTTTTCTCTGATTCATTCTAATTATGCTCATTGTGCCCTGTCTACTTGCCTGGCTGGTTATGAGCTAATGGTAACCTCTAACTGGAAGATAAGTTCGATTCCTATTGTGAATACTAAGGCAAGCTCAATTACTAGATTGAACACAAGATGGAAGCCTCCTCCTTGTGGTTGGGTTAAGGTTAACTTTGATGGGGAAGGAAAGGGGAATCCTGGACCTGCAGGATGTGGGGGGGTGTTAAGAAATGATATTAGTAGACTCCTTGGTGCGGTGGCACTCCAATTGGGTACTCAGACCAATCATTGCATGGAGGCGAAGGCTGTGTTCAAAAGTGTTAAGTATTCCATCAACAAAGGTTACTCCAAACTTTGGGTGGAAGGCGATTCCATGAACATCATAAATTATCTACATGGCACTCATCCTCTGAGCTAGAACGTTGACCATCTTATTAAGGATACAATAATCATGTTGCAATCTTGTGATGAGACCCGCGTCTCTCACATTTTCCGAGAAGGAAACTCGTTGGCATATTTTTTACCAACGAGGTTGTTAGCTTAAAGTAATTTTGTTCATGGGAGGAGGGATTGATCCTTCCTGAGAAAGCTAGGAGTTTATTGAGGAATGGTGATGTGGGATGCAACATTTATGGCCTTGTACCTTCATGCAATTTGCACTCTTTGAGGGTAGTCTTTAGCTCTCTAGCCTTCAATTGAGTTGTTTTTGCAAGGGTTCTATGAGTTCTGTGTTGGTTGCAATGGGTGGTGATAGGAGTCAAATCGAGCCACACTCTTGTGGTGACGTTCAAAGAAAGAAGAAACTCTTTTTGAGCCATGGGAATTTCACTCCATTCTTGGAGAGATTGCATGGGCATGACCCTAATGCCTTGGCATAATTTGTCTCTTTCTGGCATAATCATAAGCTAAAGGTTAAAGTTCTGGAAGTGGAGGTTAATGAGGACTTGATTACCACTATCATGAGAATGCTAACTATGGGTCAGAAGTTCTTAAAGGATAAAAAAAGCAATGAAGAAGTGATGGTTCAATTTTTTAAAAATGATGAGAGGAAGAAGTTAATCAAATTGGAGAGTTGGGGTTATGAGAGAACTTCCCTCAAGAGGATCTGGGAAAGTGTTGTTAAGGTCCTGATGCATTATGTGACCCTAGAAGGGAGGTTTAGGTCTATTCTTGGTCACCATTTTATGCTCCTCAACCATTTCAGACATGGTTTTTTCATTTTGTTTCCTTTTTTCCTGTTACCTTCTTTTGACGTCTCAGTGTACGCACATTTGAAGAATAGGAGGGCCCCTGTCCTCCATGAAGGGCTTATCTTACTTATTATGGAGCACATCAAGGATCTTATCCCGACTCTAGCCATTAAGGGCAAGGAAAAGGTTGTAAGTGATCTGTTTGGGTCATCAGGTTCAGAGTCCCCTTAAGAGGAGGAGGAATGGAATGAGGACGAGGAGGATGCTTCTCCTACAGCAGCGACTACGTCTTCAAAGAAGAGAAAGGTGGCGGGTGCTAAGTGCAATAGGTTGCCTAAGCAGCTGGCCCTTTCTGAGAGTGAGGGCACGGAGGTGGGGTCGAGTGATTCTTCTCCCAAGTTTGTGGAGGTGGTTGTTGGTAAAGTTGTTGTTGTTGGTGGTTCAGAGGTGGGAACACATGGTAATGTTGAGGGTTTGGTTGATAAACCAAGGAGGTTGTCTAAAAGAATTACCAGTTTAAAGAACAAGGCTTTTGAGGTTCCAACCAAGGACCCAAATGTGGTAGGTGAGGAAAAGGATTTTGGTGAAAAGATGGTGGCCATTGAGGATTCTCCCATGCAGGGCTTGCCCAAGGAGGAACAACATGAGGAAATTAGGGGTCTGGATGAGGAGAATGTAGAGAAGAGTAAAGCTAAATAGGAGCCTTTGAAGGTAAATCCTCTTTCTGAGGACTTTTCTTACCTTGACGATGATGCTACTTCCATGTTTGATTTACTGGATATGGCTAGGGTTGGGGCCACTAGTACCTTTAAATTAGCTAAAAGGACTCTTTAGGAGTTCAATAAAATCAATATTAAAATCAGAGGCTTAAAGGAGAATATGAAGAATGTTCCAAAGGGTTCTATGTTGTACATTCTGATAGACAGAATGGTGGACCTTGAAGATACTTATCATGAATTTAAGTCTCTATGTGATGAAAGATTAATGGCTCTGGAAGCCAAGGTTTTAGGCATAAACATGGACATCAAGAAGTTAATGTAGGAATGCCATATCTTTTTCAAGAATAGTGTAGACTCCCTAGAAGTCCTTTTTTTAGGAAAATAAGCGAGCTCAGGGAGAATTAGGTTTACTTCTCCGAGCTTATGGCGAAAGAGCATGTAGCCAAGGGTAAGGGCAAAAAAGATGCTAAGGATGATGACAAAGGTCCTATTGGTAGAGGGTTGGCTGATTGGAAGAAAACTTTTGATGTTGAGAAGGAGTTGTTGGACATGGTCGAGAGGCACATGAACCAACAGATTGAGGTTGCCAATACTTTGGGTGGCTTGAATTAGTGTGTGGTCTTTTCTTTCTTGCTTTTTGTTTCCTGGTGGGGGTTGGTTTCTTTTAGGTTTTTTTGTTGTTGTGTGGTTGATGGGTGTTGATGGTGGTTTGTTGTCTTACTTTTAGTTCAGTACCTACCTGTTTGTGGTTTTTCGTTGTTCGGTTGCTGCTAGTGGTCTTTTGAATATTTTTCTTGGCAGCATTTTGTATCCTTGATTGTAAAGGGTTTCGGGTCCCTCCAAAACTTGTTTTTCCCTTTAATCAAAACAATATTTCTTTAAGATATATACTAATTTTGAATAAAATATAATATGAATGATTTTTCCTTTTTGAAATCTTTTCATTTTTTTAAAAAAATATTCAATATTTTTTGTGTAATAATAAATAAATTTAAGATATTTCTTTTTTAATTAATTTTATAATTTTATAATTTAATACTTTAAAAAATTTGAAAGGAACATTTTTTCATTTATTTATAATTTTATTTCTATTCTATATATATATATATATATATCTATATATGCCATCAATGGATAATTTTCCTTTTTAAAGTTTTTAAATATAATAAATTTAAGAAAGTTTTATAGTACTTAACTTTCTAAATTTTAGAAACTTCCTTGTGTAATAATTTAATATAGCAACTTTCAATCTTTTTATGTGTAGTAATTTAATATAGTAACTTAATTTTGGAGACTTTTATGATCAATAAAATTAAGAAATAAGAAAGACATAAAAAAAAAAAAAAAGTAAACCAACAATTTTAAATCACATACAAACTCAACAATCTTCTAATACTATGAGGGAGGACTAATACAATGAGTATTAGCTTTGTATTGTTTTCAAAACCATACATATTAACTTCCCTCTAAGATTATTTTATCTTTTTTCTATTGTAATATATTAAGGAAAAGGAAAAAATATACAAAGATGGTAGCTTGGGGTAGCAAAAAAAAGATTTTTTTTCTTGTTTAGATCTCTTTATAATAGTAAAATAATATTGTTAATATATTAGGTACTCTATTTCTTCCACCAACAGAGTTGAAGGTATTGAATGATGGCCATATGCAACAAATTTTTAGGAAATTTTGAGAAATGATTGAATATGCTTTCTCGGTAAGATGGATGGAATCAAAGAAGACATAATTTGATATAACATTGTTGTTTAGAGCATTATCACCTGCATCTTTCTTGGAGACATGTCAATTGCTATAGGGAAAATTCCACTTGCAAGATCCACATAACACATCCATATCTTAATTCCAGGCGACCATGTATCCATTGGAAAAGCGAAACTCTTCTAAAAAATCTTAGACTTGTTGTGGTTTTCACCTAGCATAACGGAATTACCAAGGTTTGTTATCATTGATGGTGTGAACTCTGTTTTCAATCTAACCGTTAAAAAATGGAGGACTAAATGCTAAATTGTTGTGTTCATAAACTAACAAAGATAAGCTTCAATGTAAATCCAGTACACGAAAATTGCATCATGTTATTTTAGCCCTTACCTCTGCAAATGCCTCTTTGCTAAAAGCCAAATATGCTTTCCAGTGTTGAAATGCAAACATTGTGGCAACATCCATTCATTTAAAGACAATCTGTGATTCTTCCATTCCCATACGTTACAATTTCATGCCATTATCATCTATTTCTTCAAAATGCCTTCTTAGTTACAAAGATGAAACACCAACAAAGACCACTACCACCACCGATGAAACCTTTCATCTTCTTACTCGTAACCACCACTGTGACAGCCAACGAAGATGTCAAAATTATTGAAAAGGGTTTTTGTTTACATACAAACATTCTTCCCTCTACAACTGAATATGCCTCTAGGCATAATAATGTTACATACATAGGTGCTTTTTGTGGGGAGCTTAGCTTCTTTCAATAGCCACTTCTGAATGAAATAAATATATTCTTAATCTAGGAGAGAGGATCAAGTAGTTGTGCACCCTAACTTCGCGCTTCTAATTATCCTACGTGGAAATTTCAAATCACTCCCAATTTTTGACAACTTACTTGGCAAGTCCCTTACTTATAACTTTCGTTGCACGGCCACATCATCAAATATGATGCCATATTAGCATATTTTTTGTCAAGGTGTACAAAAAGGCCCAAAAAAAGGTGAGACCAATACTTGTGCATTCACATCATGAGTAGTTGAGCGCTGATGTGGCATCACATGACTAGTTACTTTTTAGATCAAAGGAATATACATTTTGTTTAACTATGGATAGTCAAATCACAACTATTGAACATTATATAAACAACTACTATTGAAACATGGTCAAATAATAGTAGGTCCTCTCCCCTACGGTTCCAAGATTACAGGCTATTATTTGGGAATCTTGAAGCTCAAGGAAAAGGAAATGGAGCAAGAATCGAAAGAAATGGAGAGAGAATTGATTGCAGTGGTTGAAGGAGACGAAGAGCAGCGTGGTATATCTGAGTTGCCTCGGGCTATGAAGGAATTGATATTTTCAAAGCTTTCAATTCAATTAATCTCCAGCTCTCGCATGGTCTGTAAGGAATGGAATTCTATTTTGTCCTCCCACACTTTTCTGTCTTCATTGCCCACCCGAAAGCCATGGTTTCTTACCTGTGGTCAAGAAAAGGATGGAAATTGGCACGGTATGGCCTACTGCTTTTCCTCCCAAGAATGGAAGACCATGTCTCTCTCTTTTCTTCCAAATCCTGTGGGAAACAATACCAGATTTTTATTAAGCGCAGCGCATGGGTTACTACTCTTTCGAGAACCCCATATTCCACAATTATGTGTTTGCAATCCCCTTATGAGATCCTATGCAGAGATAGAAATAGATGTGTCTAACAAATATATCCATATTGTACAGGTAGGGAACAGAGAGCCCTATTTGGTAGTGTGCTCAAACTCTGACTTCCAAATCTACCACTATTTTTCCTTCCAAATCTACCACTATTTTCAAGATTCATGGAGGATTAAGTTTCAGTTTGCAGAGGAAACCAACTCCGATATATTTGTTCATGAGATGGTCGAGTGCAATGGCGTTCTTTTCTGGAGGGGAAAGTTGCCCAGGACCATCGTGGGTTACAATATCCAAGATGGTTTCATTAATCCTGTTACAGTAGCTCCATTACTCTCCCAACTTGTTAAAAATAGAAATGCAATTGTTCAATCTATGGTTGCATATGGTTCGTCCGTTCTAGTGGTGGGGACCTTTAAAGACCTCTCACAGCAGCCGTTTGACGAAATTGACCCATCCGCTCTGAACATGGCGAAGTTTCGCGGGACGGATCCACAGACTGTACTCAGGTTTCCACCTCTTAACCCACATAGGTTACGGGAGGGTATCGTTATCTGGGAGTTGTTTCAGGATGAGAAAGATAAGTTACTTTGGAAATGTAAAGAGTTTGCAAGAATTCCTCCGCAGTCTCTACCTGAATATCTTGATGTAGATAGGTGGTTTTGGAAGTGTGTTGGTGTGGGAGATTACCTGTGCTTCAGCAGTATATTCAGAGATGAAAGTGCAAAGGTGTTTGCATATAATTTAAGGGAAGGGTTTTGGCAATGCCTCCCTCCCTGCGAAAAGTACTTTATACGGAAGATGATGTCATTCGAACCCAAGCTCACTCTTTATCGGTTCTTAAGAAAATTGAGAGAGTGAGGGATAACATTGCCAAAAGATGATTCTAGTGTGTGGATGAAAGGGCATGTAGTATTTCTGCACGATCCATTTGATTCAGGCATTTTCTCTATTGCAACTTCTCATCAGATTGTAAAGTAGCAGCTCAAATCCTGTTTGGAAAGGAAGGAGTGCTTCTAAAACCGAGACAACCATCAATAGCAGTGGAGGCGTCTTTTCCAAATCGAAGACTCAACTAAGGCATCGGTGGTTTTGGCTGTCATCAGGCTGATAATATTGGAGGGTACTTGATACAAGCCCAATAATTAAGCCTTCATCATTTATTTTGAATGCCTCAGATATCATAAAATCCTAAATGCTAGAGATTATATCTAGTTACATTTCATTTTATGAACAATAATGACAGATAGATTGATGTATGTGTTAGCCTTCTGTGTAATTTGTTCCTCTCTCACAAGAAAATAAAACCAATTCAAGAAGAGTGATTCATGATCAATGGCTATGCTCTCATAAGAGCGTTACGAGGATTCTATGGGCTTCTTGAAATGTCTCAGTGGGTTTAAACTTTACCCAATCTAGGTTGACCTCTTCGTTTTGATCATCAAAGTGCCTTTCGGCTATCAACTTTTGTTTTGCTTTTAGTTATCTTTTAGTGTAGCTTCTCAATAATTGGCTCCCTCTTGCTATCATCTCCAGTAATATATCCAAGTTCCATCGACCTATTTTGGTCACTTTGGAGTCTCGGACATTAACATAGTTTCTTTCTTGTTTCTATTTTCAAACATTGCTTGATTAGTAGCTGGAATTATCAGTAAGACTGCCTTCAGAGTCATCCCAAATATTGTGTATATTGGTACAAAGTCAGGTTTCAGAAATCAAAGATGGTAAAATTATATGGGTAACTTTTACATACAAAATTTTCAGAAAAATCCCTTCATAAACCAAATCTGCCAATAGTAAAAGCCCAGCAGTAAAATCATATGTGCAAGCTTTATAAGGAAAAATTATCACAAAACCGCTCTGGTAAAAACCCAGTGAAATCATATTTGCCATCTTGGGAAGTGAAAAAAATTCATAAAACTTCATGAATGATTTAAATCAATGAGGACATCGATAAGTCTAGCTAATTGTGAAAGTTTGATAGAGTTAGCTCTGCAAAGCTTGTCCTACCAAAACCTACAATATTCACATGGGCCAAAATCCTTCCAAAATAATCGTTTTCTTTTTTTTGAATTTGTCCAATTTTTTCAGTGCAGTCAATGCAAACTATTTATAATAAACACCAAAATTTTCCAATGACCCTAAAACCAGTTTCTCTTTGCTCTTTCTTCAATTTAATTTTATTGAGAAATAAAACAAATACTTTAAAACCTTAACATCAAGCCGTCTCTGGTTTCTTTGGCCCCACTAACAACATCCACACAAAAAGGGAAAGTTATGCATGCTAAGTGCAATGCAAACAGAGCGCGATTCCTATCTAATGAGTCATGGGTATTTGCATATCTTACTGCAGCTTACAGTGTATAAAATACTATTTTCTCGCAAGGAGGGTCAAGCTGATCAGTCCTCCAAAGTTAGCAAGATGTAAGATCTATCAAGAAAGCACTCACAACACTAAGACATTCAAGAGAAAACACATCACTAAAACAATGCATGGACTATACAGCTTTGTGAGCCAACCTCAGGGATTCTGAAGCTGCTTCTCCTCCATGAGATGATGGTGATGCATGGTGAGACTGCATCCTAAATTGGGTAGAGATAAAAATCTGTCTTGTCTTCTGATACTTTGACAGAATGCTGTTCAATAAACCTGCAAATTTCATCACAGTAATCTTAACTTCCATAATCCAAACATTGTGCGGAAAATTCCTAGTAAATCTAACAGTAGAAGAAAGATCGTGCAGGTGGTTTAGTACCTAGATTCTTACCGTTGCTCTCCAAGCCATCATGAATTTTTTTGGTTAGTCCAATCAGATGTTCTGATAAAGATTGACTACATGGAATGATTTTTCTTAGTTATTAAACATCACAAATGAACTTTTCAGACCAAAACCAATTATTCAGAACAGAGGGATACCAGTTGAAACCTCCCGATTAACGGTTACTTTAATCCATTTTATTCATCAATTTATTTATTCAAACAATTGTGGTTTATTAATATGATGCTATGAACCATAACTCGCTAGCCAAGCAGTAGTTTTAGAGTCTACCCTGCTTAGAGCATTCTCTGGGTATTGGTGTGATTTAAACAGGGGTTCTCCTGTTCTGTATCCAATACATTTGACCAAACATTTTGAATAGTGTCATTCTAAAAGGTTTATAAAAGATTTTCATTCCGATACAATTTTTTGTGGCAACTAATGCTTCAGACGTTAGAAGTTTTCAGCATTTCTATTTTAAACATTGATATTAATTTAGAGCATGTCTAGTAATTAGCACCCCTTTGATATGTCTTACAGGTTTAGTAATCAAGTTTTTTTTAGCATTGCAGTTAGGCATTTTGATACCTGGCACATATTAAGTTGAACATGATAAATCTAGACTGGATGTACTTAATAGAAATTTTGTTGATTCTTTTCTTTCAGGCGCAAAAACAGAGCTTGGTACTGTTGCTAGAGATATCTTATTGCTATGAATCTATGTAATTCTCTTGTAATTTGTGAAGTAACATAAGAGGTATGATTTTATAAATAAGAAATGATTAATAAGTCTTTTGCAGATTTGTGAGTTCTACATTTCTTAACAAAACAAGATTTGTGAGGTTCAGAATTAGAAGCTATGTTGCCCCAAAATGTTTGATATGGGAAAACCCAGGAAAAAGATTCAGGGGTGTCTAGAAGACCACTCAAAATTCAAAGGGGAGCATATCAAATAAAGGATCTCCCCTGAAGACTAATGAGTAATCAATCTATATGTAATTACAATTATTGCTTAACAATACATAAGCCATATTAGCATGCAAAGAAATTCTGATGTGTGCAATAGCATATATAATACTTTAGACCATTGATTTTCAATTTATTCTCATACAAAGTTGATAATGTCTCATACTAAATCACACAAAAAGGAATTTTCGAAAGATTGGCAAAAGAATTATGTCACTTGAAATGAGCAGTACGTTAACTTCGAATAGGTCTCTCCTTCAATAGCTATTCTTTGCAGTGGTCTCCTATATCTAACCATCTTGGCGTGCCTTTGCTAAAGTGTCATGGATAAAAGGCTTGAATTTTTTTGTGAAGATATTAGAACTCTCAAAAACCTTTTTTCAAGTTTTCCCAAAAGCTGGCTTCCCAAAGAAGGATTACATAAAAGTTATAAGCTAACTATTTCAGATCTACATACATATAGAGATTCAAGAGCTAATGACTGATGCTATTTTGCATAAGATTAATCCACCAGGCCCTTCAAAATACTGGAGAGAAATATGGTGGGATGTAGATGCTCCACTTTGTCAACACAAGATAGGCTATGCATGAGTGGCTTCCTTCATATCTCATCTAATAAAGAATATAAGTGAAGCCACTACTGGGTTCAAAACTATTCATAAGAAGTAACAAGTGGTGGGAAAGATCACCTGTGGGGAGGATTCTGTTTTCTACTACTCTCTCTACAACTATTTGCTTGAGAGAGAGTATTTCAATTTATGTGAGTTTATGGATGATATTGATTAGAGAAGTAATTTGGTTGCAGCTTGCTCATGCTTAACATTTAAACAAGGTGCTTGAGGCTATTATAGGAACCGATGGCAACATGTGATCCTGTCTACTCTTTCTTTCTCATTCTTAATTAGATGGTGATTTCAGACTTGTCTTGCAATAAATTCGTAAAGTAAATACTACAGCTGTATCCCTATCAAAATTAAAGTTGTTTGTGTATTAAGGTTGTGGAAAAAACTGATTTTCTCTCTTCTTCCTGCTAATGAATCATCAAGCATAATCTGAAACATTGATGGAAAATCATATGTACATGGTTTTTGAAGCTTAATGGTAATACTCTAACTCATGGACTGTGAAAACCTCAATTTCGTCATTAAAGTAGTATATTTGTTTAGAGCAGTCTAATAGGGTCGACATTAATTTCAATATGAGGATACTTGTCCAAGAAAATCTTTATTTCAACAAATTAGTGCCATGGTGAGAGTGGCCATATATCTTGAAGTTGAAACAAATAACGAGGAAAAATCCCAATTCTTGCATTTTGATAAGATCAAGATCGAAGAAGTTGTGTTTGGTATTCTCTTTTCTCAGTAGTCATTGAATCTTTGGACCTATATCTGATTATGTGATGAAGGAAACAATGGGTTGCACTTTGCATTATTCCAATTCTCCTTGTATAGAAGCAAGGAAAGGAAGATCTGGATATTTTGACTCAATTAAGATAAACATCCATCTAATTTCAGGTGTCATAGTGCAATGGATGTTTTGATTGAACAAAGTACAACAGACACAGTATCTATTAGTTGAATTAACTGATAAAGAAATGAGGCAAACCTTACAAAGCAATGTACTAACTAGACAAAAGGAATTTTCTCCATTATAGCTAGAAAAAATTAGGTATTCATAACAGCCTAATAGATCTATTAGGTTGCTCTGTTCCATTTAATTTCAAAATTGCTCGTGCTCACTAAAGGAAAACTTAAGTTCAGGCTCCATTATGTGATCGTGTGGAGAAAAAACATCATCAAAGGTTAGATGTCAACTTTCTCTACTTAGGTAACACTAAGCAAGGAAATCATGGTTACAACTTACAACAAATGCACTATATATTAATTCAATTTTTTGATGAGTTCAATGCATCAGTCTTATACATCGATCTGTTGATCAAAGAAAAGAACTGTCATCCATTATAGCTAGTAGCAGTTAGTTATCCATAATAGGCCAATTAAGTTGCCTCACTGCCATCAATTTCAGCACTGTCTATTGTACCTAAGAATGGAAATTCCCACAAAAGTAATGCGTTAAAATTTGAAATAAGATGTATATGGGGTATGCTCTTATCGTCTGTTCCAGTTAGTATGGATTTTCTCGCAATAGTAGACCTTTTCAGTCCAATTGCACATTAGCTGGTCTTTTGTGTCTCATTGCTAATGGACATTCAGTCTGGTTCAAATGGAAGAGAAATCTCCGCTAGGTCCACTTATGGTCAATTTTCTCGTAGGATGGAACTCTTCATGTCATCGAAGTTAGGATTAAAATTGTTGCAATTAGGAGGGAAATCTCCGCAAAAAAACTAGAGGTTCAAATGAACTACAAATCATCGCGGGGATCATTAGCCGAGCCAAATGGGGTCAAGTGCACTTTTGTGGGTCGGGTGGTGTCAACTTCCCCATGAAGTGCAAATAGGTTGAAAACCTCCGCTATAATATAAGGTCAAACTTCATGTCCAGTTCAAACTCTGTGGTAAGTCGCAGTGCAACTTTTTGATCATGTCCAGTTCACTGGGGGCAAAAATGCCCGCAAACTAGAATATTTGGGTTCACTAAACATGAGATTCCTCACAAATATACTCATATTTTATCATGTGGGTGTTAAACTTTCGAATAGGATGAGCACGTGGCACAAAGTCCTTGGTTGTTCTAGTTAGAGTAGATTTCTCTGTCATAGTGGGCATTTTGAGTCCAACTGTGCTCTAGTGGGACTTTTGGGTGATAGTGCAACTTCACCTTTACTTTTACATCTGGTTCAGTTGAGGCAAAAATCCCCATAAAAATGAAATTTTAGCCTTCAAGTGGCAATTGCGGGCTGATGAATGCTACTTCACCTTCGTGGGTACAACTAAGTCAACTACAAACTCGCAGATTGGACGAAGGCAATTGCACTTTAGCCACTTGGAAAACATCTGGTTGGGATAAGGATCCTCCTAACAAGGATTCCATGCAAAACTTCTTATTGCATCTAGATATGCGAGATCACTTATGACTATTGAATTTTGAGCTTTAGGGTTTGGTCGTTTACTAAGTAACCACAACCATTGATAAAACTAATTTTGATATTGGAATACTAGGAGAAGTGTGCTAATCATTAGAGGGCAAGCTAGACATAAGCCAAATGTGCAGGTCAGATGGATGCAATTTCTTCGCAAGGTGTGGGTTGGATAACTCCATCTTGCCTACAAAAGACAAAACCAAAACACTTCCTTATGGTTCTTGACAAATTTGGATCCAATAAGGATGTGGTACAACTCTCAAATTCATTGTATTTTGATGGAGAGATCTTCCTTCATAAATAGGACCATCATATTGACACAACATCAAGTGCATATTGAGCTCAAATCTAGATTTCATGTACGTGGTCTCCCTCCCATTTATTGGTAATTTTATATATCATATGTTGCGCTACGAAGGAAAGCTTAATCGAAATTGAGAGTTATTTATAGAAACACATGAAAATATCCGCAAAAGCATGAAAATTCTCACAAAAGTAATGTGTTTGCCTTTATGCTGACATGTGTTAAAATTTGAAATAGGATGTATACATGTCATGCTCTCATTGTCTATTTTAGTTAGGATGGATTTTCCCACAATAACAAACCTTTTCAGTGCAATTGCACATTAGCGGGCCTTTTGCGTCCAACTAGTGGATATTCGATTTGGTTCAAATGGGAGAGAAATATTTGCTAGGTCCTCTTAGGGTTAATTTTCCCACAAGGTGGAACTCTCCATGTCATTGAGAAGTTAGGATTAAAATTGGTGCAATTAGGAGACAAATATCTGCAAAGAGACTAGAGGTTTAGATGAACTACAAATCCCTGCAAGGATCACTAGTTGGGCCAAATGGGGTCAAGTGCACTTTTGTGGGTTGGATGGCATCAACTTCCTCACAAAATGCAGATAGGTTGAAAATCTCTGCTATAGCAAAAGGTCTAACTTCATGTGGAAATTTGCAGTAAGTCACAACACAACTTCACCCTTTGATCATGTCCAATTTACAAGGGGCAAAAATACTTGCAAATTAGAATATTTGTGTTCATGTTTCACATGAGATTCCTCGCAAATTTACTCGTGTTTTCTCACATGGGTGTTAAACTTTTGAATAGGATGAGCATGTGGCACAAAGTCAGTCATTCCAATTAGAGTTGATTTCCCCACCATAGCGTGCATTTTGAGTCCAACTGCACTCTAGCAGGACTTTTTGGGTGCGAATGCAACTTCACCTTTACTTTTACATCTAGTTTAATTGAGGCAAAAGTCCTCACAAAGTGGGATTTCGGCCTTGAAGTGCAAATTGTGGGTCAGGTGAGTGCTACTTCACCTTTGTGGGTATGACTAAGTCAACCGCACATTTGCGGATTAGACAAAGGCAATTGCACTTTAGCCACTTGGAAAACATCTGATTCGGATAATGATCCTCTTGACAGAAATTTCATGTGAAACTTCTTATTGCATCTAGCTATGCAAGATCACTTATGGATACTAAATTTTGAGCTTTAGGATTTGACTATTTACTAAGTAATCACAACCATTGATAAAGCTAATTTTGATATTGGAATACTAGGAGAAGTGTGCTAATCATTGTAGGGAAAGTTAGAGTACATAAGCCAAATGTGTGGGTTGGATGGACGCAACTTCACCACAAGGTGTGGGTCGGATAACTCCATCTTTCCTACAAAAGACAAAACTAAATCAGATAAAACCAAAACACTTCCTTATGGTTTTTGACAAATTTGAATCAAACAAAGATGTGGTACTACACTCAGATTCATGGTATTTTGATGGAGAGATCTTCCTTCAAAAGTGGGACCATCATATTGACAAAACATCAAGTACATATTGAGTGCAAATCTAGATACATATTGAATGCAAATCCAGATTTTAGGTATGTGGTCTCTCTCCCATTTATTGGCCATTCAATCACTCAAAGCCATTGGAAATTGTGGAGGGATTAGAAATCTAAATCAAAAGCATAAATCATTAAGAAAATGAAGCATGAAGCATAAACATAATTTATACCTTTGATATCCTCCTTGATTGAGCTCCAAGATGCACCCAAGTCTTGTTGATTTTGCTCCAATGATGGAATGTGGATTACTCAGAATTGCACCAACATAGTATTAGCACAATTCAAGATGCTCAAATGAGAGGATGAAGTCCCAATTTATAAAAAATTGGAGGGCTAGGATTGAGTGTGGAGGTGATGCATGGATCAATGGATGTGGCCTATTAGAATTGTGACAAGTGTCACAATTAGGTGCATGGAGAAGAGTGAGGTGTGCTCACACATGTGTGAGCACACATTGGGATTGAAGAAGTTGAGAAATCCTACTTTGCAAACCCCAAGAATCACCTGCATGCAATAGCCTATCACGTGCAAAAGATATTCATAACCAAAGAAGATGTTCTACAAGCCTCAAGCAAAAATGCATTAAGAGAATCTTATAATTACAATGATATCAATCCTTACGAAGGAGATCAAGAAACCCTAAAGAAAAACTTAAAAAGCAAACCCTAGTGTGCACGCTTAATAAATAATAAATAATTAATTATTAATGTGCCTAAGTTTAACTTAAGCAAACCTAAAGTAATAAGTGACTTAATTAATTAACCAATATGATTAAATTAATTAAGTGAGATGACTTATTACTCTAACACCCCCCCTTAAGATGAACTTAGGGAGTTTCTAAAACACTAGGAAAAGATGCTTAAAAGCAAAGATGGGTCCCGACAACAAGGCCTGATCAGGTACCCATGTACAAATGCAATGCAAACTAAATCAAACGAGGTAAAGGAGAAAAACACGTGGGAATAAAACTCCTCCCCAAAATAGAATGCAAAAACAACTAAGTGATGAAAGATGGAGGACTCCATAAGACCCCCCAAGGACACCATCCATCACGAAGATACATAAATGAACCCCCCCAAAAGAGAGGAATGAAGAGACCACATAGCCCCCCCAAAATGAAGTAGCTCCAAAAAGACTGAAGAAACTGCATCTCCTAAAAGAAGTGAGAGGGAAGAGGCCTCATGAATGCAATCTTTGAATATGAAGAAGGTGAAGCCCAAGATGTCTCCACTGAAGTAGGTGTGACCTCAACCAATGAAGAAGTCGAAGTAGGTGAAGAATGAAGAGAAACCTCCAAAGATGAATGATCAACTAGGTCATGTTGCACTGAAACAGAAGAAACCACATTTGTAGCCATAGAAGTATCAACAACCGCAATAGTAGGTGGAGGAGATGGAATGGATGGCTCAAGAACTGGATCCAAAGTGAGAACACCAATGTTCAAGAAGCCAAATGTCTCCTCTGAATGACGAGTCACACTAGAAGTGTGATGAACAACTATAGGAACAGAAGCACCATCAATAGCAAAATTTGCAAAGGAATACAACCAAGATGAGTGATCCACCACCCTAGTAGCAATAACTGCTCTACTCTCCAAGTCTCTGATGATAACCGAATTAGGTGTGAACTCCACAGACCTCCCATTGCCTCCATGTGTGATCTGATAGATGGAAAGAAGGTTGTTCATCAAGTGAGGAACACACAAGACATCCTAAAAGGTGTTGTCCCCAAAACTAATAAACCCCTTCCTTGTAACACTCATGTATGTATTGTTTCCCATCAAAATAGAAGACATAATGCAAGGCTCAAAGGAAGTGAACATAGACTGTGAAGATGCCATATGATAAGATGCTCCTGAATCTAGAAGTCATCTCCTCGATCCAAGACATGAAGTAGCACAAAGAGCATGTCCCTTCATATCTGATGAAGTATGTAAACCAATTGTGCCCCTGTCATGTTGCTCTGAGGAAGAAGAATGAGAGGAAGGAGATGATGCAAGCATCCTAGAAGGAAGATCAATTTGATGTTTCTGAAGACTATGCTTCAGCTCATCAATGTCCTTATAACAACTATGTTCTACATGTCCTTCTCTCTTGCAATATGCACATGAAACCTTCTCCTTCCTAGATGATTTCCCCTTAGAAGAGGAGGATGAATCTGAGGACTCCTTTTGTTGCTCATGAGTTTTGGAATCCTTTTGTTTTTGTTTCTTGCCTTTGTCTGTAGAAGCCTTCTGATCTCTGGGCTCCTGTGATGCAATAAGTGCCTGTGATGAAGAGGGCTTCAACTTGCCCATACTGGCCAACTTGGCCTGCTCTCGAGTGAGAGAAGATGCAAAATATCAAAAGAAGGCATAGTAAATCTAGTACCAAGTGCATCCCTAGTGGCATAAAAGGTAGATACAAAAACTAAATAATTTGGTCCAAGCTTAGAAAGAATGGACAATATCAACTGAGAGTCTTCCTTCTAAACACCACACTGTGACAACTGCAATCTAAGAGACTTGAGTTTAGTGAAAAATTTCTGGATGCTATCAAAATCCCTAGGATTTAAGCCAATAAGCTCATTCTCTAACTGAAACCCTCTCATAGTATCTTGCTTCCCAAACAAACACTCCAAAGTAGTCCAAATCTCATTGGGTGTAGTGCAAGACTCAACATGAAAAAGAAGATCAGAAGAAAGAGACAGACATAAAGTACCAAAAGCTTCAACGCTCCAAAGTAGTCCAAATCTCATTGGGTGTAGTGCAAGACTCAACATGAAAAAGAAGATCAGAAGAAAGAGATAGACATAAAGTACCAAAAGCTTCATCACACCTATTAAACCATTTTCTCTTTTCAGTAGCACCTGTAGGTTCAATTTTTGTACCCATGGTTACCCTGTACAACCCTTTGTGCTTCAAATGAATCTCCATTTGTTTTTTCCAACCAAAATAGTTGAATGGAGTAAGGGGTGCAATATTAAGTGTATTCATGACAAAACACAACAAAATATACTCTCAAAGCAAAAAACAATGCTCTTTGATCTTTAAAAAAATTGCCTTATTGCACGTTTCCCAAGAAAATGACCAAGAAGCAAAAGTTGAGATCAAATAAGAATATCAGATACCTAGTAAATATTCTAGAAAAATAGGTTTGAGATCTATGTAGAGTACTAAACCAACTTTCGACGCCTACTTGTTTTCACAAAACAAAGTCCGGACTCAAAAGTTATGCCTCCCAGAGTGAAAACAACAACTTTGGACTTTGATAGGAAAAAAAGGCATCAAAATAGAAAAATAAAAAAATCAGACCTCCACCATGTGGATTGTGCTCAAAACTAGCTTTCTAGCGATATCTCGTTTTCAAAAAACGGACACCATATGCAAAATTTATGAGAAAACGAAAAAAAGGCCTGTAAAAGGCACTTTGAGCACTAAACATGGGCAAAAAATCAGCACCCAAGGGCTGGCCTTTGGTCCTCCACGTGACCGTTCACTGCAGGGGCTTAAAAAAATGGGTAGGGCTAAAAGCATTGGGCGCGAAAGGAGCCACGAGGCTGGAAGTTGAGGCTCTCGGTCCTCAATAGGACTGTCGAGTGTAGAGTTGAAGCCCTCGGGAGCTAGACTGTGGTCGGCAACGCTGAGAAGGGGAGCCACCGGTGGCTGGCGGCTCGCGGGTGGCACGACAGTGGTTGCCCAGTGGAGCAGTGGCGGCGAGATGAATTTATACAGGAGGCATTAAATCTTCTGCAATTTTTTATTTTTTTTATTTTTTTGCAATTTTCACCTCAAACTGTGTGCCCTCGGGTCATACGGCCTTGGGGAAAAATGTTTTTTCCTTTTCAGACGACTGTGTCCAAATCAACAAACTTTATACGAAAATAGGGGTTTTTGGGCACTGCAGACTCAATGGTGAAGTCTATTTTGTCCAAAAATGCCCATAAAAAAGGCTACCCCCAGATCCACAAAAAAGAAGCCTGTAAAGAAACCCTTGCACAGAAAAAATCATAGTGAGAAAATATCTTCAAAAGACGAACAGGCAGCTACAAGTCTGGAGCTCTGATACGATGAAGAAGTTGAGAAGTCCAACTTTACAAACCCCAAGAATCACCTACATGCAATAACCTATCACGTGCAAAAGATATTCAAAACCAAAGAAGATGTTCTGCAAGCCTCAAGCAAGAATGTATTAAGAGAATCTTATAATTACAATGAGATCAATCCTTATGAAGGAGATCAAGAAACCCTAAAGTAAAACCTAAAAAGAAAACCCTAGTGTGCACACTTAATGTGCCTAAGTTTAGCTTAAGCAAACCTAAAGTAATAAGTGACTTAATTAATTAACCAATATGATTAAATTAATTAAGTGAAATAAATTATTACTCTAACAAGGATGACACCTCATTTAATTTTGGAGGTTATGCATAAGAGAGTGGAGGTAGGTGGGGTTTGTGGCATTAATGAGACAAAATTAGGAGGTTGAGGGTGAATTTTAAATTAGAAAATATTAATAATGATGGGGGTTAGGATAGTTAATTGGGGATTAATTAGCATAGTTAGGTGAGTGAGGTTAATAAACCATGGGTTTACTAACCTAGGTGGAGTCAAAAGTTGGAGAATGAGCTAATGGAGGTCAGTTCATTATTTAATCAGGGATTAAATAATGTAATTGGATTTTAGAAGGAAGGGAGATTTAGGTGGGGTTAATTCTTAAGAATTATTTAATTAACTAGAAGAACTATACATTTGGGTAATGACATAATTAATTAAATAGAATATTTAATTAATTATGAGAGGAAATGGGCTAATTAATTAAATAAATATATTTAATTAATTAATTATAAGGTAAGAAATGAGAATTAATTAAATAAAATTATTTAATTAATAAAGTTAGATTTGGGGTGACTACATTTTGCCCCTCTTTGATGCAGTGTTTGGAGTGATACTGTGTCAAAGAAGTTTAAAGTTTGCTCCAATGAGATGGAGGGTTAGTTAGGAGATGATGCCCCCTCAAGAGACTAACTAGAAAAATTTTGAAAAAATATTTTTGGTTAGGATCTCAAAAAAGGCAGGCTAAAATGATAGGGATTTCGTGTAGAAGAAAAAGTTAGTAAGGATTAGAAGAAAAAATGGAGAAACGAGGTGGAATAGGGATGAGGAACGGGATTTTTGATGCAATTAGAAGAAAATAAATTAGGGTTAGGCCCATTTAATTAGTGGTTGATTAGGGTTAAATACCCTATAAATAGGCTTGGAGGGGCCCAAAATGTCATTTTCAACCTTTGATTGGAGGAGTGAAGCTGAGGTGGCAGAGTGAAGCAATGGCGCAGATTCCTCGTGATACACATCATGCAGAGTGATTTCAAGAGTATCAGTGGGTGGAGGATGCAGGAGAGATAGTACACTACCTATCCCTTAGGTTTAGGTTAGGTTAGGTGGGTCCAGGGTAGGTCAAACTAGCAGTCAAAGTTTGGGGAACGAATGCGTCGTTTTATGAAACTACGCCTAAGGGCATGATTGTGATGCCTGTGTGCTAAGAAATTGCACCTACACAAATCGACGCCTATGATCGATTTCAACGCTCGTGTTAAAATTCGCGGTGCTTGCATTTGACGCGCATGTGTTTGTTGTGCATGTGTTCAAGGGGTCTGGGAAATGACACATGCGTTTTGTGGTGCTTGCATCAGAAATTGACGGGCCTTTGTAGGGAATTGTTGTGCCTATGTAAATCAATGCTTGGGTGGAAATTTAGAGCACCCATGTCTAAGAAAATGACACTTGCACCAAGATGGAGGCGTAGTTTCATAGAGGATAGCAAGATGAGATAATTAGGCTAAGATAAAGATCATGTTTTGATTAAAGGGACTAATATTAGTGTGTGTAATGATGCAGGAGGACCTGAAGGTCTTACAGTCACATGAGCAATGGATGAGGGTTATGGGGACCCTACAATAGAGGCTGACGCCAAAGGATGAGGACTAGATAAATTTGATAGGGTTGTACTTCATTTCTCGCATGCCCCAGATTCGAGCACATAGGTCACTTATGACAGCACTAGTAAAGTGATGGCATAGTGAGACCAACAGTTTTCATCTGTCGATAGAGGAGGCTACAGTCACACTGGAGGATGTGTGGCAGATTCTACGACTATTGATTCGTGAGGAGATAGTAGAGTACTAGCTCCAGGGGGCAAGGGCTAGGTTGCAGAGTGTATTTGCTCAGCAATCCATTTTCTTATTAGGGGTGTGGAGTTAGATTTGGGCGTTAGGTTGAGGATATGGCCAGATCTTGTTCTTTTTGTGGTTGCATTGATTACTGGGACTCTAATGCCAGATAGAAGATGACGAGGCTTTGCGATTGGTTGGGTAGGAGTTATGGATCAGATGTTTGAGCATGGTACAGTGTATGCCTTGGGGGTGGCGGTGCTAAGAGATCTGTACATAGAGCTCCATTATGTAGTGTACAAAGGTGGGTGAAGTTTAGCCATAGGGGTGACTCTACTTCATGTGTGGGCATTTGAGTGCATTTTTGTGTTATGACCAGTATGTGACAGGCAACAGGAGCCAGATATGCTTTACGGCTTTATGTATGTGATATTTCGATGGCAACATAACATGGGTGAGCTAGATCACTAGCGGAGAGTTATTGATGAGATGGATACCTTTGTCTAGAGGCCATACATTGATTGTGAGGATTGGGAGGATGATCACCTCTGCATGCCATATATTTAGAGAGTACACTACTTGATAGGGCATACTCGAGCTAGTATCGAGAGATATCTGCCAGTGTGGGTAGAGATAGGATGTTCCATAGGTGGAGGCAGTATTTGGTAGGGTGGCCCATGAGAGGCGATAGTGGGGCGAATTTATTGAGTATGACACAACCTTTCAGAGTTGGAGGGATACACCGGTAGTGGCCTGGGATCTGAGGTGAGTTGTTGCAGATGTAGGTACCACAGTAGAGTATGATACCTGGTGGAATAAGTTTAGACCCATTTGGTTGATGATGCCCCAGGCACAAGTAGTGGTAGCACAGAGCAGTGGGGATGAGAGGAGAAATAGCAGCAGCTCAAGGAGCAATAGCAGTTCTAATGATGACAATGAGGAGGATGAGAGTGAGGATGATGATGATGATGACAGAGTTGATGCTGATTAGGGGGATCAGGGTCTAGGTGGAGAGGATATTAAGGTAGAGGATATTGGAGGAGAGGAGGGGCGCCATGTATGGTAGAGGGGTGGGGATTTACAAGCCTAGGTGGATGTGTTGACACTAGAGAGGGACCAGCTTTGTCAAGAGCGTGATCAAGCACGACAGGCCCACCTACAAGTTGTAGGAGAGAGAGAGATATATGGCATTAGCAAATGTTGTGTGGTTACAAGGTCAGATGGATGATTATGTTGGCACATTGACAACAGAGAGGGATGTAGCCCAAGCAATTGCACGGGTACTGGCTAGTGAGAGGGATGTAGCGAGGGCAGAGGTGACCACATTAGTTGGTGAGGAGATTCCACCATAGTAGAGGCAATCAGATTACAAGGATTATTGGATGCAAGGGTGGGTGGTGGGGAAGATGGTGGATAGTTGGATCAACTATGTAGGGAGGTGGTTAGCGTTTGATAGGAGCAGGATGTATCCCATGATATTTTGGATGGTGGGGTAGCGGTTGGGTTTGCAGAGTTTGGTCATGCCACTTGGGAGGTGGAGAGATGGAGGTGAGCATATGAGGAGGTTGTGCTGCCAGAGTGGAGGACAGCCAGTGTTTCAGTTAGCATGAGGTCACATGGATCAAATCGCTCAGGGTCGTCAGTTACTATGGGTCCGCCACGAGCACCACAGAGAGATCCTCCATAGAGCTCTCCTGACAGACAGCAGATGCTAAGAGCACAGGATAGTGCTTATTGATTATGACTGTTTGGATTTTTTCCCCAGAGTGGGCTTGAATTTTTTTACACACGAGAGACTGTCATACATTTTGTATCATGACATTTATTTGATACATATGATATGATGGATTTGTTTCTATATGGCTTATGTAGATGTGTTATTTATGGCTCTTTATTGTATGATGTTCAATTAATTATGCATGTAATTTGTAATTGTGGATCCTATATGATGACATTTATACTAAATGTTGTTGATGGATGGTGATAATGGATTTATTATTATGTGATGGATGTTATGTTGTTTATTATGATATGCATGAGGTAATTGATGATATTTGAAGCATTTTCTAGAACTTTGCGATAAAAAATTTGTTTAATTGTTGTTCTGGTGTCTCATGTGGCTTTGTATGGTTTGTGTCAATGTGACTATCTATATGCGATGATGTTTTATTTATGTTTATGGATATTAGATCTTTTTTGATGGATGGTAATGTGATGTATTTTATATGGATATTATGATATGCATAGGATGTTTTTCACATACAAGTGACTTAGCCAGTGGACCTCGTGTTCTGTTTTCTTTTTTACTATCATCTTCCATACCTCTCAATTATAAAACCAAGATCAAGGACTCAATAATGGCACTTTACTACAGTGATTTCAAATACGGAGATTAACAAAAGAAGTGAGGAGAACAATAGTTCCACAGGTTGAAGTGCACCTCTATGTGAGAGAACAAGGATCATGCACTTAAGTATGCAATCTAAAATTTGTGGTAAATGCATAGTATTATTTTCAAATGTTTTATATAGAAACATGTAATTAATGATTATAGTGAAAGTAATTGACAGGCTACCTCCCTCATGTCGACCACACAAGCTAAAGAAAGCATGATACACAGATGGAGGAGGTTAATATTTGCATCGGTATGCAAGCCCTTATTAACACTCATGCGTGTGCTATTTGATATGATGGTTGGATGTGTTTAATGGTAATGTCTATGTCATGCTAATGATGTTCTTATGCATATTTCCTATATGATAATTTGATGGGATGTGTATGAATGTTATGACATTGATGTAACTTGGATGTCAACCTATTTACATTGCTACTTGTGATGTTTTTTGCAATTAATTGACAATGGTTGATTTGCATCACAGAAAAATATTTAGAAGGAATCGGGAGGTTTCTTAACCAAATTTGTTAATGACACCAGGTATCTTTTGATAGTTTTCCCTCAATTTTTTTAGTGCATCCATGGATTCGACGTCATGTCATCTGGCATTTTGCAATTTTGTATTCAAAATTCCTTTGTTAAAAATCATACAAGTGCGAGTGTTTTATTTTTATTTTTGTCATGATACATCTTGTATTCCAGTCTAGGTGTGTAGGGGGGAATGGAGGATTAGGATAGAAAGATCAGGGGGGGAAACAATTACTGTTAGGAAGAAGTGGATGAGGGGAGGGGGGATGTGTTGATTATGCTGGCAAATGTGGTGAGCAATCCTTAATTTGATATAGCAAGAGATATTATGCCCCAATGGTATAAATGACCATAGGTGCAATGATATATCTTGCATGGACTTTTGAGACTCACAAACATATGCAAAAAAAATATTAGACCTAATCACTAAATGATTCCTGACACCATAGTGGGTGATGGAAGGAATTGTATGTAGCAGACCGGAATTTTAAATCCCTCTAGCTAAGGTGTAAGAAACCATTGCCAAATCAAGCTAATCACAAACACACCATACAAGGTGACTCATATCTACTCTGTACCTTGTTGTCAACACACCAAGATATGAAAAGATCGAGGTGGCCTAAACTCGGTGACTTAGTAGATTACAACAATAAATCTCAAAAAAGAAAAAGCCAAATCTCTTGCCAAGAAGGGGAGACTAATAGATGGTGTCAAACCAAGAAAGGATGCATCCTATTGGGAAAAGATGGGGGGATTTGGGATGGGTGACAAATGATATGGCAAGATGATTTTGAAGATTATGTGAATATTGTTGTTCTATGGTTCTTGCGGGCATGTGTGTTGTTTTATTTTGCATTGTTTGTCTCAAGTGAGATGAGTGGTTTATGTGAGATGATAAAATGTTTATTATGAGTGGATTTTATTGCGGAATGGGATTTTAATATGGATGTATGAGCAACTAGGTATATTGGATACCACTTCCCACTACTTACGATGAGATGGATTGATGATGAGATGTGATGGGTAGATTTGTGGCTAACACTCGTCTTATGCAAACACCATCATATAAAGAGCATGTGCATGGTGGGTGGTGTGGGACAAGTTGGGGAACAATGATTATTATTTTTCAAGTACTTATGGATGGATGGATTTGGAAAGATACAAGTTTGTGTTGAATTGATGCTTTCTACATCATTATTCTCTTCCGAACTTAAAAGTAATGGTGTAGCCGAGTGACCACAAGGATGGTGTATGGTAGTCCCTAGGATGGGTATGGTAGGATTAGAAGTGAAAATCCTTCGTACCAACTAAAATAAAAGTGGATGGCATGGTGTTAGGGCGGTTAATTTTTCAGCCAAAAGTTATCCAACAGTAAAATAATCATGCAACATCTATTAGGTGGGTGGTTTGAGTGAGATCAAGGTGGTGACTGGTATTCCAAGCCATGGTCACTACTGGATTTGACACCATTTTCCGACGGGTGTTCATCGGTCGTTCAACAAATCTTTCTTGGAAGAGCGACGCAATGGCAAAAATCTTTCCATCGTTGTTTTTTCGTCGCAAGGCTGACGACAAATTAAACGTTGAAATAATGGCGAAGAATCGTCGGTCGATGGAATCGTGAAATACCTCAATATTTCGTCAGAATATGGACAAAAACTTTGTTTATCCACCGACGAATTAAACCAGAAGCTCGTTGCCGGTTCGACGAAATGGGCAAGCAGTACCGTCAAAACAAAAGAAGACGTTCGTCGAAATTGCGACGAAATACTCAAGTAGTAGCGTCGAAAGAACACCAAAATTTCATCGAATGTGCGATGAAATAAGCAAGTAGTAGCATTGAAACAACACCAAGAGTTCATCAAATTTATGGCAAAATTAGCAAGGAGTAGCGTCGGAAGAACACCAAAAGTTCGTCGAAAGTGCGACGAAATTAGCAAGGAGTAGCGTTGAAAGAACACCAAAAGTTCATCGAAAGTGTGACGAAATGGGTAGGGAGTTATGACGAAATCGTCATTGCAGCTATAGCAACTTCGTCGAGCCTTTATGTTGATTTGTCGGTGGTTGTCGTCAAAATTGCGACGAAGAAGCAAATTTTTTTATAAAAAAAAAATATTCGTGGAAATGTACCATTGCGAAGACTGACGACTAATCATACATACAAACTACATATTGGTTTGATGCTTCAAATGATGCATTTCTTATATTGAAAAGTGCATTACCTTATTGAGCTTCTCTTTGTTTTGAGTATAGTTTAATATTCTCTACTTAACAAGGCCAACCACGTGACGGTGGAAGCTCATTTGGCCCCTCCCCCCCCTCACATCACTCTCAATTCCCCATACCCAATCATATAACATTAATCATTGATTCATCAATAACATATAGCATTCATTCATTCATCCATTAATAACATATAACATTCATTAATTAACATATTCACATTCATTCATTAACATATAATATTCATTCTTTCAGTTTTTACATATTATAAAAAAAATATGGTTGTCATGATATGATTACAATCACTTTTTTTTTTTTTCAAAGATACATAAAGCTGAAGTGGAGTATCATTTTCTAAATCAATATATGTCCCCTTTAGTTGTTCTGCCCTGTGCTTGTGATCTTAATGTACGCGTAGTCGTCTTCTCATGACGTGGATGCCGCTTCAAGGGGGGATCTACTTAATAAGAAAGAAATGTTAAACTGATATGTTTTATTATTATTGTTACAAGTATTTGATTAATTAAAAGAACATTAGAGTGGTTCTCTTTTACCTAATGGGTCCACATCATGTTCCGAACTTTTTATAGACTCATGCTCAACATGTTGAACACCCTCTAAATCACAGTGCAGTTGAAACGAAGGTTACATTAATTAATACACCAATGAAATTAAATATGTTTAAGAGAACATGAGGGTGGTCCTCTTTACCGGATGGGGCCACATCATGTTCCTGATCTTCTCTAGCCTGATCATGCTCAACACGTTGATCATGATCTACATGCTCTAAAGTTGAAACGCGAAAGGTTACATTAATTAATACACCAATTGTAATTAAATATGTTTAAAAGAACTTTAGAGTGGTCATCTTTACCTGATGGGGCCACATCATATTCCTGATCTTCTCTAGCCTGATCATACTCAACATGTTGATCATGCTCTACATGCTCTAAAGTACCGGGATGCACACCATGACCTTCATCTACACGTTCTACTCCACCCTCACCAGGCTGCATTCCAATGTCATGTGCAGTATATATTATCACTACTTGAATGTTTAAAACCAATAGGCATGTAATTACTTTATAGTGAAAATTAATATTGAATAGATTGCACAAGTATTCAATTTTAAATAAACTTTATTGAGTTTATTTACCTGCGTGTTGGATGCAATGGAAGATTGTGTTTGCCCAGTCAAGACTCTTAGGCGTTCAGCCACGGCTCCATAGCCTTGCTGGAAGGAAATCTTCGGTCCTCTTCGTGGAAACTCTGTTGAATTCGAGCCCTACATTTTTGAAGAAGATCATGAATTTTGCTTCTATGGTGTGATAAAAACCAAAATTGTTTTCAATTTATTATAATTTGGATAATTATTTCATTTATTGATACTTACAATTGTGCGGCTAATTTCATATAACCACTAGAGCCAAGTTTGTGTTGCTTGTGCTTTTCTAGTCTTGCCTTTGTTGCCTTGATGTGCTCAAATTTTGAAAAGTTTGAATACGCGGATTATGTAAAAAAAGAAAGTAATCAGTATATAATTACACTTGTTGATAGTATCACACATAGCATACTACTTTTTAAAAAAAATACGGCATTTCAGCATACAGACATTGAGAGCATATAAAATACAAAGTTTAATCCATGAATTATAGAAAACAGATATTTGTTGGTTATATTCATATCACTGATTACATTGCACAAAACATACTACAACTACATAAATATCAGATGGTGACAGTTGTCTATGCTACCACATTTTTCATACATGTCTACCAAAGCATTTTATCAAACAGTTCACTGCCTTGCTGCTATGGCTAAAAGCCCAAAATAGGTGCTTTCAAACAAGCTATGGATGCTTGGAAAAAATCTATCAAAGCATAATAGTAAGCAATAGCATAGACAAGGCAGTGAACTGTTTCAAAAAATGCTCAAAGAAATGTGGTCTCATGGTGATGGAATGCCATGACAATCCATAGAAATTTTCTTGTCATGGCATTCATTATGGCGTTCCATCACCATGAGACCACATTTTTTGAAGCATTTTTTCAAATAGTTCAGCTACCTTTTCTATGCTACCACATTTTTCATAATTGACATACAAAAGTAAAAAAACTCAAATAGAAGTTTTTCAAATGCTTATGGATGCTTGGAAAAATCTACCAAAGACATTAGTAGTTAATAATATAGACAAGGATCATTTGAAAAATGCCTGAAGAAATGCAAATGTACTTCATGACGGAATGCCACGACAATCCATAGCAATTTTCTTGTCATGGCATTTGTCATGGCATTCCATCACCATGAGACTAAATTTCTTTGAGACATTTTTTTCAAGCAGTTCACTGCCTTGTCTATGCTACTGCATTTTTCATACATGTCTACCAAAGCATTTTATCAAATAGTTCATTGCCTTGTTGCTAAGGCTAAAAGTCTAAAACAGGTGCTATTAAACAAGCTATGGATGCTTGGAAAAAATCTATCAAAGCATAATAGTAAGCAATAGCATAGACAGGTTGAACTATTTCAAAAAATGCCTCAAAGAAAGATGGTCTCATGGAATGCCATGACAATCCATAGAAATTTGCTTGTCATGGCATTCGTTATGGCATTCCATCACCATGAGACCACATTTTTTTGAAGCATTTTTTCAAATAGTTCACTCCCTTTTCTATTCTACCACTTTTCCATACATGTCTACCAAATCATTTTATCAAACAGCTTCAACGCCTTCATGCTATGGCTAAAAAGTAAAAACCTCAAACAAGTGCTTTCGAACAAGCTATGGATGCTTGGAAAAATCTACCAAAGCATAATAGTAAGCAATAACATAGACAAGGTAGTGAATTGTTTGAAAAAATGCCTAAAAGAAATGCAATCTCACGGTGATGCAATGCCATGACAATCCATAGCAATTTGCTTGTCATGGCATTCGTCATGGCATTCCATCACCATGAGACTACATTTCTTTAAGACATTTTTTTCAAGCAGTTCATGTAGTGACCCTCCAGTTTCGGCATACTGTTTAGTTTGATTCTGCTTGATAGACGTTTTAGATTGCTTTGATATTACGTTGTTTTATTTCTAAGGTGATTCTGGATACTATGTTATTTTGATTTTGCGGATGATACATTGACATCCTAGTTATTTGGTTATGTTGGTTTGATGATACCATGATAGATTCATTCGAGATATGGCTTAGTGGTTATGATTATTGTTTATGTTATCATGTTGATATGATTGTATATTATTGATCTTGTTCGTTTGTGTCGGTGAAGAAGACAGTGTGGTATTACTCATTCGTGAGTATCCTACCACGCAGCAATTCTTATTCACGGTGTGTTTTCTAAACTTGAGTTTATATCTATACATGTTTTAACCTTGATGCTTTCCTGCAGATACAGGTACCGGGTAATAGCTCCACCTGCAAGTCAGGTCTGAGTGTACCCCGATCCAATCTTATTATGTTGACCGAAGATTTTGATAGGTCTGTGTTCAACCATCATTCTTTGTGAATGAGTATCTTTGTTTTTCCTATGTTGCCGTTGTTGTCTTCATTTTATCGCCGTCGTCGTCATCAACGTCATCGTATTCGTCTTTATCGTTCTTATTGGTTGTGTTTCATCATGTTCATTCGTACCGTCTTGGTTGTGAATTTTGTATGTAAATTTAGTGTTTAATTGTTTGACCATGTATACAATTATTTAATAAGTTTCATTTTTTTTAATTGGTAATGCTATTCTTTTGTAAATATTAAATTATTTCTATGAGTTAAATAGGTATATATCTATTTATTATTGTGTATTAAAAGAGAAATTTGATCAAATATGCAATCTATCTTATGCGAGTTAGTTCGCGAAATTGCATATAAAAAAAAAAGGGAATTGGTGTAGACGGGCATTTAATTATGTATTTGTTTAAAATAATGAATTGAAGGATATATGTAATGAGGAGATTACTTCTATTTAGAAAAACTTAGGTTGTAAATTTTAATTACACATAATTTTGTGAATATGTGAAGTCCGTAGTGATTGTGAAAACAAGTTTGTTTTTGAAAATAAAAGAAGAAGAAGAAGAAGAAATTAGTGCACTGATGTCATGCTAGATATTATGCATAGGAGGTTACAGCGCAGCCTGCCTGGTGATAACAGTATTTCTTTTGTATTATATTCGTTTTGAATAACAGGAAATAATATGTATAGTTTATAAATACATTTGTTATTATATTATAACCTCCTTACTTAGGATTATGCACAGCTATCTTAAACTAAACTTGTTGGAATTGTATTTGATTATTGTTCGGTGATTCATTTTTGGCCAAAGCTTATTATTTCCCTATAGGAATTACATTTACCTCTTTACCCGTACGGCTGTAGATAAGATCTATTTCCTGTTTGGTGCCTGTAATTGTGGAAACAGTTTTATTTGAGAAGAAGTTTTCTTCAAGTGATAAATTGCTAACTAAAAGATAATTAAAAAGGGCGGATCTGGAGTAAATGTGAGGTGCAACTGGTCGAACATATTAGGAAAAAAAAACTGATTGCATTTGGAAGGTACGGGAATTGGTGATCTGAGGGTTCTAGAAACTTCTGTAGGAAGTCGGCACTGGAAATTTTTGTAGTAGGTCGGCAGGCTAAGGGGAAATTAGGGGCTTTTTACAGAGATCGTGGGTTTTGGGATACAAAAAGCTATTTCTGGATTTCAACTTCAACAATGTTTCAGCCCAATTTTCAAAGTTTACCAGGTTTTCTTCTGTAATTTCTAATTCAAGTGCTAAACTCTTCCTTTGAAATTGGTGTTGAATTAATTGTTCAATTAAGAAAATCATTTTGTTGAACCTGCACAAACAAAAAAGATACAAAATTAGAGGAGTATTTGAGACTTAAAATAGGAAAGAATTAAAAAAAAAGAGTCTGTAATATTGCCATGAAGACTATTGATTTTTGCGCCTTCTCTCACTCAGCGTCTGATATACCTTCATACAAGTATTTAAACATGCTAAGTCTGTGAAATAAGGTGTATTCTTCTTTGTTTCAGGAGTTCCTTTAACTATTTGAAAAGTGCATTTTCTTTTCTTAAGCATAACTATTCTCTTTAAAGATTTGTTCTTTCTGGTTAAGGCGTTGCCCTTTTTGAATTTGGAAGCTTAGATTTATGAACTTCTTCAGCTGTAAAATTTTACCTTTTAATATCTTTCTAAGCTGTACATAGCCGCACTTTACCTCAACTTGAATTGGGTTTAAATATTTAAAATCTTATATGTATACATGATCTGAATCTGTGTAACAATAAAAAAATTCACCTTATGCATAATATAAACTCCTACTTTCAAATATGTGCCAATATTTGTTACTAATATTTACCAGTCGTTGGGAATTCTTGTGTTGGCTATAGTTGTTAGTAATAACCTTCTTCCTGTAGGCGAGTATCTAATTTGAAGACTTATATCATTGAATTTTAATATGATCTATTCTTTATAACTGTGCGTAGTCTCCTTTTAATCTCTGTACTTTGATTATTGATTGCTGGATGTAAGACTTAGAGGGATAAAAACGTCATTATAGAGTTAGCTATTAAATTTGCAGTAAACACATAATCATTTGGTATAAAAGACGTCTTAAGCAGATCCCTGAGATTTCCATGAAATCTTTATATCTTGAATGATGTGGATCTTCTTGTTTGAGTAAAAGATCTTTGATTATACTATCTACCGTTTGAAATTCACTATTCTTGGTACTTTTGTATTCATTCTTGCGTAGTAAGCCTTATGGCTTGATAATAAATATCTCGTCCCATCTTTTTGATTTTGATTAATTGTATTTATTTATAAACCACCCGGATTGGTGTCTTCATCGCTCTTTTCCTGAAGATACCTATCTTTGGGTTTGTTTACATCTGTTAAGATTGATATGTGCGCTGCCTTCATTTTACTATTGGGAACCGCCTTAGTAATGTCTTTGACACTCAATGTAAACTTTCCACTTAATAGCACTGGAAAAACAGTAAGGTTGTAAGTTTGCGCGCAGCCTCTATCTTTTAATGATTTCTGAATATCTTTTGATCAAAATTCCAATGATAATCATTCCCAAAGCACATAGTCTCCCTAGTTAAGCAATGTCACTATCGTATTATGTTCAATATGCCTGAAGAGGAAATAGCTTGTATCTTTAATAATTTCATTCGCCATATTCCTTGTAGATTCAAAACATTCTTTTTAATAAAATTTTGTCTTCTGAAGTGAGCAAATCTTGTATAGCTAACCTTGGCGTAACCCTTGTTGGTGATAGCTAGTACTGCTATTGATATGGTGGCCGAATTTGGGTTTATACTAGAGTGTTTTGATTTATATAGATCCGTCCTGATCCATTGCTATCTATTCTTGTTGTTACACTAGAACGAAGAAGGACGTGGTAGTTAAATTAAGGTTTTTGACCTGTTGGAAATCTATCATACCAAGTAGCACTTGTATTTATTTATGCATTTCTGTAAATAGAGATAGACAATAGTTTAATGACAAACCGTAATTGTTTAGTGAGAGATGGCGCTAATATTCTAAATCGCCCTCCATTCATTAAACTGTGGAAAAACCTTTTACATTTAAATCTCTCCCGGTAAATAATACTTTGGATTCTTGTCTATTTTCCATGCATCCACTGAAATTTTGGAGTTACTGTTAATTTTAAATAGATCTCTGTAATCTGAAACTCAACGCCTTGATGTAGTATCTTAATCTAAGTATATCGCTTGGAAGTCACCGCCCTTGCCCTATACTGCTGTTGAAGGAGTTAAAATAAATCATGCAATAGATTTGCTTCATGCATGTAACTATTTGTTACTGTTAGAGTTCTTTGCTGCATCGTGGTTAAATTCAACATTGTTATCTTGGGCGAGATCTTTGTAATATTTATAGGCACATAAATCTGTAAATATTGTTTTCTTTTTTAAATTTATTTTTGATGACTCAAGTTTAACATGCCGGAACATGGCATTTAAAATTGTTATAGTTAACTGTAAGATCTGCGGTTTATGTAGTTAAATTAGAATCTTCTTGAATTGTATATATTTCAATCGGCTTTAAAGTCGATAAATTTATATTTAAATATATATTAGTGTGTAATAAAAGTAATTAGCTCTTCCATGGTGGATTTACTAGTATAAAGATTTTATATTATACTTAAAGGATAATAATAATAGTTATAATAATAAAATGTAGGACATTTTATAATGTCAATAGATTGTTGTTTTGGAACATTTATTTCATGAAGGTTAAATAAATATATTTGATGAGATATGTATATATTATAAGAACAAAAATGTAATGTTATTGAGTTTTTAAGTAGTTCTTCTTTAAAGTCAAGAGAAGGAAAATGGTATTGTTAAGTGTAACATGTTTTGTTCATATTGCTCAATTACAAGTACTTTTGCTTGGGGTTATAGCTTTGCACTTTTCGTCATTGCTTATTGAAGCATCTTTGAGATTTTGGTTGATCTATAGCAAAGAACGTAAACTTTGTGATTTTGAACTTTACGCTTGATAGCTACCCCTAGATTGATTTTATGTTGAGTCATGTTATAGAGAGAGTGGCTTGCGTTAGGGGCCGAAATCCTATAGTGATTGTTTGGGTAACCTAACGTAGGTGTGTTAATTAAGTGATAACCTATCTAATATATTAGGGGTTGGGTAGTTCTATACACTAAATCAGATAATGGTATGCCTCGCCTACTTCTTAACGCTCGTTTAGGTTGAGAAAAGGCTGAGAAGGCCTGGAATGGCAAGTCACCATCTTGTCCTCTTGAAAGATGTAACGACACCGCATTAGTCTGCATAGGGGCCGGGAATCAGTAGAGGGTACCAGGGTAACTCTTGGAGAGGGCCGGTAGTCTAGGAAGGTTCACCAGGGTAACCTATCTCAATGGTGTGATGACACTCTTAGTCTATATCATGATGGTGTTTTCTAGTGTTCGGTTTTCTATTTTGATGAGATTTATTACTTGAATTGTATTTGTTTGAATTTGTAATCATAATGTCGTTATGTGAATTTGTAAACCCCGTAAATGTAATGTTTTGTCTACTTTGTTTGTGGACCTGTCAAATATCTCCTAGCACGGAGGGAGTGGACCTTCGGGTTTCATGTGGTCGGGAGGAAACCGTGCTCTATCTTCCTTATATTTTCTTGCAGATGATCTTATGCTTGCAGCAGATTCCAGTTACCTCTTGGATTGTGACTGCGGATGCGAAGCATATTCGAGGATATGGACATCAGTTGTGTGGTGATCACTTTCTACTTTGTAAACTCACCTCTTATTTAAGAGTGTACTCATTGTACCATCTTATTGTTGTATTGATATTTGTTGAAATCTCTCATTTTGTAATCTGTTCAATTGGATATTTGATTATATTAAGTTATGTAAACTGGAACATTCGTGGCATTAGTTTTGTACTTGAATTATGATAATGTATTGAGTTTATTTAATATGTGTATGTAACACTGTCTTGGAAACTTTATAGCATTTGTGTAATCAATTAACTTTAAAAAAAAAAATTATTCGATTAACTTTACACATTACACTTTGTTATAACGGTAACCAAGGCGGGGCGTTACAGATTTGTATAAGAGTAAAGGTTCTAACACTGCGTGCTTTGGATTAGTGAGCCCATTAGGTTGTTAGGACGTTAGATTTGGTTGTTGTGATTTTTGTTTGCTTTGCTTGACTTATAACAAGACTTGTCTTGGTATTTGTGTGGGATCACACCTAGGTGCTGTGGTAGAGGTTGTGGTCATGGCCATGGAGGCGGTCATGGAGGTAGTCAGTGGGAATCACCTTCCCAAGTTTCACTTGAGTTGTTGGGCACGGTGGTAGCTGTGGACAAGGCTCAAACTGTTGAAGAGAATCTATCTTTGGTCTTAGGTGGCCAGATGGGGGTCCAGATTGGCAGTGCACTTTCCATTGGTGTTGGATCTCAAGATGGTCAATCTCAGGTTGCGAGCTTCTCCAAGGGGCTTCAGGTACCCACAAAGGGTGAGCAGCAACAACCCTCACAGTCAGAGCATAAGAGTTCTTAGTCCCAACATGGTGGTATTTGGTTTCAGAAGAAGAGATATCAGAGTTGGTTACGATCTCGTCATAATCGTTTCAATCAACCAGCACAGAGTTCTCAGACTGTGGTTAGTGGAGGTAGTTTTCCATGGTCTAGTGTACCTCCTGGTGATAGGGGATTTAGAAGGAGTATAGAATGTTTCTCTTGTGGTCAACGAGGTCACATTGCTCGTCAATGTCCTCAAGAGGGCACTTCTGGGTTCAATCAGAGACCGACGGCTTTAGAGCCGACAGTAGGAGACACAGGTAGATCACATAGGTTGTTTACTACGGTGGATAACCGCCAGGTCGAGCTCCAGAGTGTAGTTGGAGAGGTTTCTGGTGGAGGACATGCATCATTCTTTGGGAACCGTGCACGTCCTTTAGAGTCAGGAGTTGATCCTAAGGGATCGAGATGTTGACTGGATACGGGTCCAGTGGGACCCTACTGATGAGTCTTCTATCTCTTCAGAGGATGTATTTTGGATGTATTTGTTATTTACTTTTCGTTTGCAGGCTTCCAGGAGTAAGCCTTATCCTAGGGGGGAAGGATGTAGTGACCCTCCAGTTTCGGCATACTGTTTAGTTTGATTCTGCTTGATAGACGTTTTAGATTGCTTTGATATTACATTGTTTTATTTCTAAGGTGATTCTGGATACTATGTTATTTTGATTTTGCGCATGATACATTGACATCCTGGTTATTTGGTTATGTTGGTTTCATGATACCATGATAGATTCATTCGAGATATGGCTTAGTGGTTATGATTATTGTTTATGTTATCATGTTGATATGATTGTATATTATTGATCTTGTTCGTTTGTGTCGGTGAAGAAGACAGTGTGGTATTACTCATTCGTGAGTATCCTACCACGCTGCAATTCTTATTCACGGTGTGTTTTCTAAACTAGAGTTTATATGTATACATGTTTTAACCTTGATGCTTTCCTGCAGATACAGGTACCGGGTAACAGCTCCACCTGCAAGTCAGGTCTGAGTGTACCCCGATCCAATCTTATTATGTTGACCGAAGATTTTGATAGGTCTGTGTTCAACCATCATTCTTTGCGAATGAGTATCTTTGTTTTTCCTGTGTTGCCGTTGTTGTCTTCATTTTATCCCCGTCGTCATCATCATCATCATCGTATTCGTCTTTATCGTTCTTATTGGTTGTGTTTCATCATGTTCATTCGTACCGTCTTGGTTGTGAATTTTGTATGTAAATTTAGTGTTTAATTGTTTGACCATGTATACAATTATTTACTAAGTTTCGATTTATTTAATTGGTAATGTTATTCTTTTGTAAATATTAAATTATTTCTATGAGTTAAATAGGTATATATCTATTTATTATTGTGTATTAAAAGATAAATTTGATCAAATATGCAATCTATCTTATGCGAGTTAGTTCGCGAAATTGCATATAAAAAAAAAAAGGGAATTGGTGTAGACGGGCATTTAATTATGTATTTGTTTAAAATAATGAATTGAAGGATATATGTAATGAGGAAATTACTTCTATTTAGAAAAACTTAGGTTGTAAATTTTAATTACACATAATTTTGTGAATATGTGAAGTCCGTAGTGATTGTGAAAACAAGTTTGTTTTTGAAAATAAAAATAAAAAAAGAAGAAGAAATTAGTGCACTGATGTCATGCTAGATATTATGCATAGGAGGTTACAGCGCAACCTTCCTGGTGATAACAGTATTTCTTTTGTATTATATTCATCTTGAATAACAGGAAATAATATGTATAGTTTATAAATACATTTGTTATTATATTATAACCTCCTTACTTAGGATTATGCGCAGCTATCTTAAACTAAACTTGTTGTCATTGTATTTGATTATTGTTCGGTGATTCATTTTTGGCCAAAGCTTATTATTTCCCTATAGGAATTACATTTACCTCTTTACCCGTGCGGCTGTAGATAAGATCTATTTCCTGTTTAGTGCCTGTAATTGTGGAAACAGTTTTATTTGAGAAGAAGTTTTCTTCAAGTGATAAATTGCTAACTAAAAGATAATTAAAAAGGGTGGATCTGGAGTAAATGTGAGGTGGAACTGGTCGAACATATTAGGAAAAAAAAACTGATTGCATTTGGAAGGTACGAGAATTAGTGATCTGAGGGTTCTGGAAACTTCTGTAGGAAGTCGGCACTGGAAATTTCTGTAGTAAGTCGGCAGGCTAAGGGGAAATTAGGGGCTTTTTACAGAGATCGTGGGTTTTGGGATACAAAAAGCTATTTCTGGATTTCAACTTCAACAATGTTTCAGCCCAATTTTCAAAGTTTACCAGGTTTTCTTCTGTAATTTCTAATTCAAGTGCTAAACTCTTCCTTTGAAATTGGTGTTCAATTAATCGTTCAATTAAGAAAATCATTTTGCTGAACCTGCACAAACAACAAAGATACAGAATTAGAGGAGTATTTAAGACTTAAAATAGGAAAGAATTAAAAAAAAAGAGTCTGTAATATTGCCATGAAGACTATTGATTTTTGCGCCTTCTCTCACTCAGCGTCTGATATACCTTCATACAAGTATTTAAACATGCTAAGTCTGCAAAATAAGGTGTATTCTTCTTTGTTTCAGGAGTTCCTTTAACTATTTGAAAAGTGCATTTTCTTTTCTTAAGCATAACTATTCTCTTTAAAGATTTGTTCTTTCTGGTTAAGGCGTTGCCCTTTTTGAATTTGGAAGCTTAGATTTATGAACTTCTTCAGCTGTAAAATTTTACCTTTTAATATCTTTCTAAGCTGTACATAGCCGCACTTTACCTCAACTTGAATTGGGTTTAAATATTTAAAATCTTATATGTATACATGATCTGAATCTGTGTAACAATAAAAAAATTCACCTTATGCATAATATAAACTCCGAATTTCAAATATGTGCCAATATTTGTTACTAATATTTACCAGTTGTTGGGAATTCTTGTGTTGGCTATAGTTGTTAGTAATAACCTTCTCCCTGTAGGCGAGTATCTAATTTCAAGACTTATATCATTGAATTTTAATATGATCTATTCTTTATCACTGTGCATAGTCTCGTTTTAATCTCTGTACTTTGATTATTGATTGTTGGATGTAAGACTTAGAGGGATAAAAACATCATTATAGAGTTAGCTATTAAATTTGCAGTAAACACATAATCATTTGGTATAAAAGACGTCTTAAGCAGATCCCTGAGATGTCCATGAAATCTTTATATCTTGAATGATGTGGATCTTCTTGTTTGAGTAAAAGATCTTTGATTATACTATCTACCGTTTGAAATTCACTATTCTTGGTACTTTTGTATTCATTCTTGCGTAGTAAGCCTTATGGCTTGATAATAAATATGCCATCCCATCTTTTTGATTTTGATTAATTGTATTTATTTATAAACCACTTGGATTGGTGTCTTCATCGCTCTTTTCCTGAAGATACCTGTCTTTGGGTTTGTTTACATCTGTTAAGATTGATATGTGCGCTGCCTTCATTTTACTATTGGGAACCGCCTTAGTAATGTCTTTGACACTCAATGTAAACTTTCCACTTAATAGCACTGGAAAAACAGTAAGGTTGTAAGTTTGTGCGCAGCCTCTATCTTTTAATGATTTCTGAATATCTTTTGATCAAAATTCCAATGATAATCATTCCCAAAGCACATAGTCTCCCTAGTTAAGCAATGTCACTATCGTATTATGTTCAATATGCCTGAAGAGGAAATAGCTACTACAGTATCTTTAATAATTTCATTCGCCATATTCCTTGTAGATTCAAAACATTCTTTTTAATAAAATTTTGTCTTCTGAAGTGAGTGAATTTGTATAGCTAACCTTGGCGTAACCCTTGTTGGTGATAGCTAGTACTGCTATTAATATGGTGGCCGAATTTGGGTTTATACTAGAGTGTTTTGATTTATATAGATCTGTCCTAATCCATTGCTATATATTCTTGTTGTTACACTAGAACGAAGAAGGACGTGGTAGTTAAATTAAGGTTTTTGACCTGTTGGAAATCTATCATACCAAGTAGCACTTGTATTTATTTATGCATTTTTGTAAATAGAGATAGACAATAGTTTAATGACAAACCATAATTGTTTAGTGAGAGATGGCGCTAATATTCTAAGTCGCCCTCCATTCATTAAACTATGGAAAAACCTTTTACATTTAAATCTGTCCCGGTAAATAATACTTTGGATTCTTGTCTATTTTCCATGCATCCACTGAAATTTTGGAGTTACTGTTAATTTTAAATAGATCTCTGTAATCTGAAACTCAACGCCTTGATGTAGTATCTTAATCTAAGTATATCGCTTGGAAGTCACCGCCCTTGCCCTATACTGCTGTTGAAGGAGTTAAAATAAATCATGCAATAGATTTGCTTCATGCATGTAACTATTTGTTACTGTTAGAGTTCTTTGCTGCATCGTGGTTAAATTCAACATTGTTATCTTGGGCGAGATCTTTGTAATATTTATAGGCACATAAATCTGTAAATATTGTTTTTTTTTTAAATTTCTTTTTCATGACTCAAGTTTAACATGCCGGAACATGGCATTTAAAATTGTTATAGTTAACTGTAAGATCTGCGGTTTATGTAGTTAAATTAGAATCTTCTTGAATTGTATATATTTCAATCGGCTTTAAAGTCGATAAATTTATATTTAAATATATATTAGTGTGTAATAAAAGTAATTATCTCTTCCATGGTGGATTTACTAGTATAAAGATTTTATATTATACTTAAAGGATAATAATAATAGTTATAATAATAAAATGTAGGACATTTTATAATGTCAATAGATTGTTGTTTTGGAACATTTATTTCATGAAGGTTAAATAAATATATTTGATGAGATATGTATATATTATAAGAACAAAAATGTAATGTTATTGAGTTTTTAAGTAGTTCTTCTTTAAAGTCAAGAGAAGGAAAATGGTATTGTTAAGTGTAACATGTTTTGTTCATATTGCTCAATTACAAGTACTTTTGCTTGGGGTTATAGCTTTGCACTTTTCGTCATTGCTTATTGAAGCATCTTTGAGATTTTGGTTGATCTATAGCAAAGAACGTAAACTTTGTGATTTTGAACTTTACGCTTGATAGCTACCCCTAGATTGATTTTATGTTGAGTCATGTTATAGAGAGAGTGGCTTGCGTTAGGGGCCGAAATCCTATAGTGATTTTCTGGGTAACCTAACGTAGGTGTGTTAATTAAGTGATAACCTAACTAATATATTAGGGGTTGGGTAGTTCTATACACTAAATCAGATAATGGTATGCCTCGCCTACTTCTTAACGCTCGTTTAGGTTGAGAAAAGGCTGAGAAGGCCTAGAATGGCAAGTTGCCATCTTGTCCTCTTGAAAGATGTAACAACACCGCATTAGTCTGCATAGGGGTCGGGAATCGGTAGAGGCTACCAGGGTAACTCTTGGAGAGGGTCGGTAGTCTAGGAAGGTTCCCCAGGGTAACCTATCTCGACGGTGTGATGACACTCTTAGTCTATATCATGATGGTGTTTTCTAGTGTTTAGTTTTCTATTTTGATGAGATCTGTTACTTGAATTGTATTTGTTTGAATTTGTAATCGTAATGTCGTTATGTGAATTTGTAAACCCCGTAAATGTAATGTTCTGTCTACTTTGTTTGAGGACCTGTAAAATATATCCTAGCACGGAGGGAGTGGACCTTCGAGTTTCACGTGGTCGGGAGGAAACCATGCTCTATCTTCCTTATATTTTCTTGCAAATGATCTTATGCTTGCAGCAGATTCTAGTTACCTCTTGGATTGTGACTGGGGATGCGAAGCATATTCGAGGATATGGACATCAGTTGTGTGGTGATCACTTTCTACTTTGTAAACTCACCTCTTATTTAAGAGTGTACTCATTGTACCATCTTATTGTTGTATTGAGATTTGTTGAAATCTCTCATTTTGTAATCTGTTCAGTTGGATATTTGATTATATTAAGTTATGTAAACTGGAACATTCGTGACATTAGTTTTGTACTTGAATTATGATAATGTATTGAGTTTATTTAATATGTGTATGTAACACTGTCTTGGAAACTTTATAGCATCTGTGTAATCAATTAACTTTAAAAAAAAAAATTATTCGATTAACTTTACTTATTACACTTTGTTATAATGGTAACCAAGGCGGGGCGTTACAGTTCACTGTCTTGTCTATGCTACTCCATTTATCATACGTGTCTACCAAAGCATTTTATCAAACAGTTCATTGCCTTGCTGCTATGGCTAAAAGCCTAAAACAGGTGCTTTCAAACAAGCTATGGATGCTTGGAAAAAATCTATCAAAGCATAATAGTAAGCAATAGCATAGACAAGGCAGTGAACTGTTTCAAAAAATGCCTCAAAGAAATGTGGTCTCATGGTGATGGAATGCATTGACAATCCATAGAAATTTGCTTGTTATGGCATTCGTTATGGCATTCCATCACCATGAGACCACATTTTTTAGAAGCATTTTTTCAAATAGTTCACTCCCTTTTCTATGCTACCACATTTTTCATAGATGTCTACCAAAGAATTTTATCAAACAGTTCAACCTTCATGCTATGGCTAAAAAGTAAAAACCTCAAACAGGTGCTTTCGAACAAGCTATGGATGCTTGGAAAAAATCTACCAAAGCATAATAGTAAGCAATAACATAGACAAGGCAGTGAATTGTTTGAAAACATGCCTAAAAGAAATGCAGTCTCACGGTGATGGAATGCCATGACAATCCATAGCAATTTTCTTGTCATGGCATTAGTTATGGCATTCCATCACCATGAGACTACATTTCTTTGAGACATTTTTTCAAGTTGTTCATTGCCTTGTCTATGCTACTCGCATTTTTCATACATGTCTACCAAAGCATTTTATCAAGCGGTTCATTGCCTTGCTGCTATGGCTAAAGCTAAAGCAGGGTGCTTTCAAACAAGCTATGGATGGTTGGAAAAAAATCTATCAAAGCATAATAGTAAGCAACATGGTCCATGGTTTTTTTTGCGCAAAAATCAGCTCAATTTTATTCATGTTTTTGCAAATTTTAAACACGTTTTGGTGATTTTGAAGTTTGAAACGGACAAAAATCATTGACCAAAAAGTCAATGATTTTTTCAAAAAATCAGGGAAAAAATCATCCAGCCTGCAGTTTTTTTTAAAAATCGTGATTAATTGGGAGTTTTTGCAGATTTATGCTTCTATATCACATACCTTCCTTGGCCCAGTGGTGTCTTTCCTTTTTTCTTTCTAGCCTTCTCCTTTCCATCGGACACCAGGTCCTTCCACTCCCTATTCAAAATCATGGGGGGATGCTCATACTTTTTGTTCTTCTCTAAATGTGACCTATAATTGTCCCTCGCATACTTTAGATAGGTACCAGCTTTCTTAAGGACCTTGGTTCGGTTGAATTTTTTATCACCGAACAACACAACTAAACGGTTAATGAGCTCATCTTTTAAATCTTCATTTTAGGCATTCCACCGTGTACGTATTGTGGGCCTGAACAAATCTGTAAAGGTTTGATTTGGTGTATGCAGGGATTATTTGCAATGCATTGGTATACTGGTTGATCATTCTACTATATTTAATATAATTAAATAAAACTAAATATTATTTTCAAAATAATTCACCAATAAATAATTATAATTTGAGAATAAATTAAGAAATGAAAAAATATATAAAATAACCTTTTTTATTTCTTTGCATCCAAATGATTTCATTTTGTAAAATCATATTAAATTCCAACTTCAAAAAATCATAAAATATTTTACATGCTTATTTTTATATTTTTGAGTTGAATTGTGTTGTTCTTTAAATTTGAATAACCAATCATAAAGCAAATAAATAATCAAATCAACACAATATTTAAAAACTTAAATTTCATTTTAAAATTAAACTAAATTCTATTTTCTAAAATTCATAGAATATTTATTACTTAATTATTAAATTCATAATTAATTAAATTATAATGATTATGTGATATAAATGAATTAAATATTAAATAGAAGTACATGATCCTTTTAAAATAATTCAACAATCAAAGACTAAAATTTAAATTTAAAAGTATTCTTTATATTGTATTTTTTTCATTTGTACATACAAAATATAAAATACTTGAAGTTGATAAGTTTTAAATTTATTAATTATGATGATATCCAAAAACTAACAAGAGCTGTAGAGCAGCGAAGTTCCTACCAAATTGTGCAAGAATAGTCATGTTTTTATTTGTTGTGTCTACTATGTTTTAGCAAAAATGTTGATATTATAACAACTTAATAATAATCTTGAAATTTTTCAAATGGTGACATGTAATACCGTAAACAATATCCAAAAATAAGACAAGTTGTTACAAATAAGAAACATGTATTGTCCTTTCAAAATTAACAATCTATGTATTCAGATCAAATACAATGAACAACCTGCATTGCTTATTAAAAGTGAAATTATAAAACAAATTGTAGATTTCTTTTATTTTTCTTCTATAAATATAATTTTTTTATTTGTCGTCCGCCTAGTAATGCCTACTTCTCCTTTTAATGAATGTTTTATTTTGCAAGGGTTGATTTAGTGCTGCTGTTGATCTATTTCCTCCAGATATCAACGGTGCCCGCCATCCCATGATCGGAAATTCAAGGATCGCGAAATCACGGGTGGGTGCCACATGTCCTATCCAGGGGAGCTCAAGGGTTGATTTAGTGCTGCCATTGATCTATTTCCTACAGATATCAACGGTGCCCGCCATTCCATGATCGGGAATTTAAGGATCGCGAAATCACGGGTGGGCACCACGTGTCTTATTCGGTGGATCAAATTTGAGCTATCGCTGACCAACTACCATTTGATCTGAGCCGTTCCCCGCCATCCCACGATGGTGCTTGGGTTGATTGCGAAATCACGGGCGAGCGCCACATGTCTCATCCGATGAAGCCTAAAGAGTAAAGGAAACACTAGCCAGCTTTAAATGTATTAAGGGGTGGATTACTAAAGTGTTCTCGAGACGTACATGTTTTAAATCCACGGATATGTTATAATCTCACTGAAAAAGCCGCTCGAAGGTTAACGACATGGCTGGTGACTATGTTAAAGGAACGAGATCAACGGTGCCCGCTATCTAGTGATCAACAATTACAGGGATCGCGATATCATGGGCAGGTGCCACGTGCCCTTCATAAATGATGAAATCTGCGTGACCATTGATGAGCTGTCTCTTCAAGATTGACGGTGCCCGCCATCCCGCGATTAGGAATTTTGTAATCACGATGTCGTGGGTGTCTTCCACGTGTCTCATCCAATGAAGCCTAAGGAGTGAAGAAAGCGTTGCCAGTTTTAAATGTATTACGTGGCAGATTACTAATGCGCTTATAAGATGCACATGTTTTATTTTAATGCAGATGTTATGATTTTAAGGGAAAAGCTACTAGACAGTTAAAGGAAAGAATGGTGACCATTTTTGAAGAAGCAGGCTTTATGGTAAAAAGATTGACGGTGCCCGCCATCCCGTGATGATAAATCAAAGGATTGTGATATCGCGGGCAACCACCACATGGCATTCCTTCGTGACGTATGACATAGTGGGCCCCTTTATTATCGTGTTGGCGATTATGTCAGCCTGTTTTGAAGATGGTCGTTGATGATTTGATCAAACTGAAGGATCAACGACTCAAATTTAAATATGTATAAAATTATGGTTGGAGCCGTTCGTGCAGCCCGTGAGTGACCTTTAATTGCGAATCAGACATCCACTGGTGAAATTTGATCAACATAAAATCAATTTACTTGTCTCATTTGTATCACAAAGCATCCAAGTATTTCGTGAAAACAGTTTCAGAGCCAAAGGTGAAATTGCGAGCAGCTGCTGCCAGAAATTGGAGTTTGTGCGAAAAAAGCTGTGAGTTAATTTTCTCTATTTTCCTAGTCATTCTGCACCTAAATTTGGGAAAGGGGGGGTCTGCTATGCTTGTCACTGAGTTCATTAAAATATTTTGTTAGGGCTATTGTTTAATCATAAATTGTGAGGAATTGCAGTATTTTTACTCTGTAATTTCCTATCTCTGCTTAGTCATAGCCACTTCAAGTGTAACATTGTAGTGAGGCCCTAGTTTGTCTAAAATGGTGCCAACCAAGCAGCACTCTGGCCACATTGAGTATTTGAAAAGAAACTTGTACGATGATTTCCTAGATTAATTTCCATTATCAACAAATGAGAGAAGGAAAGGTTTGGTGTTGATGCGAGGGAAAATCCTAGGGAGGGTTGGTGTGTAATAATTCCAACATTGTTGATGCTAGGTTCCACTCACAGGCTTAGAAATGTTCAGATTATGGTATGGACAGAGGAATTTACCTCATCCTTTTTCAAATGGATGGATGTACGACATGGGAAAGCTAGTTGTTCCAAATATGTTCCCTGATGTGGACTTACTTAGAGCAATGGCCAAAAGATATGCTCCTATCACATGGGTAATCAAAGATAATGATGGAGGGGTTCTATTGGAAATTAACAGAGATGTTATCCAATAGACTTTTGATTTGAGTGAGCCAAGTGATGAATTTGTTCCTATTAATCTTGAATAAATGAAGTAGGAGTATACAAAATTGAAATCTCTTTTTAGGGTTAAGCTGCTTCCACCTCATCTGGTTAAGGCAGGGGGTTCACAATTTCACATCAGCCCTAGTGACCAGGAACCCTTCAGATTGAATTATTTTGGAAATCCTTTCCTGGCTACTTTCTATTCACTATGTCAGATTTTGGGTTTCAGCCTTGGTGCAGTAATGCCGATTGCATACATGTTTATGGGGGTGCAAATACAACACCCTAACTTCTCTGTAACATATGACTTTACTTTTTTTTTGGTGGAGAGCATAGATGAAGGACTGTCAAAGCTACAGAATGGTGAAACTGGTACTCAATTCTTTTGGTATTCCATGTTTATGCATATGTTCTTGTTTAGGAATGCATATTTCTTTGCTGAGAAGATGAACTTAAGACAATCAGTTAATGGAGAAAGATTGCCAGTACAGATATGGGCTACAGATTTGTCCTGTAATAAGGAAAACACCAGTTATGTGCAATTTGATAATTGTTTTGCTGTAAGATTGAGGGCTAGATTGATGGTAAATGTACCTAGGATCCCTCAGGAACTATATGATTTCCTTAGGCCGAAGGAGAGGAAACCAGAATTGAGGGTTTTACATAACTGGGGTGACATTATCCCATATCCAGTCAGCATTGTCCTGAGAATATATGGATTTCAAGGAACCCCTCACATACTGCCATACAATGTGCCACCAAGACTAGGCTTTACAGAAGTTATGTGGCAAATGGGGTGTATTCATGAAGATAACCTAAATGGAAAGGGGAAGGGAACATTATTCCCTTATTATACAGTAGTGTCTAACTTTACATTTTTAAAGGGAGGCTGGACACATTTTGACAAATTCTTTGTTAATTACCATTTAAGATTTGGTCCAAGGCGACAACATGATCCTGAAGGTTTCTTTGCTATTTTCAGACAAAGAATAAAAGGTGGAAAATTTGCATATGAGTTCAATTTCCCTGAGGCCTTGATCAGGAATGAATTTGATTTAAATAGACAAGAATTGAACAAGGAAAAGTGGATAGCTTTTAGTAAGCTACTGGATATTGTGCATGAAATGGATCTAACATATGATCCATTGATGGAATTCACTCCATACCACAAGAGAATTGATTTTTTAATGAAGAATTTAAAGGAGATAATGGACACCTTGACAACCAAAAAGATAAATTTAAGGCTAAGTCTGGATATGCAAGGACAAAGTGATATGCCAATTGAAACAAGGCCAGTATGTCAGCCTATAGAAAGGCGGCCCATCTATAGGAGGAAAAGGGATACTGGCAGTGATGAAGAAGAAGTAGATAGAAAAGGGAAGAAAATAATGAAGGCACCTTCATGACCAGGCCCAAAATTCAAAGTATCTGGGGCTGTCAAAATCATTGAATTAAAATTTTCACCAGAGCGCAGTCCCCCATCACCACCACCCGATCCAAGCCCTAAGAGGCAAAGAACTGATCACCTACTTGAGGATCTCACAGATGAAATTATTGTTACTGATCAAGACATGCAGGTTGGTATGTCATCCCGTCCTAGGTCAGCTGAATTGGTTCTATCCGATTTGGATATGAAGGGTAAGAGTGTGCAGGATGCAAGAATGGAGGCTTGCAAGGAGTTCTTAGATGACAATGAATTTGTAAAGACTCATGTATTCTTACAATTGGCATGGAAGATGAAATTTGAGGAATATCAAAATAAATGCAAGGAGAGAAGAGAACTAAGGCCTGACAGGTCAGATCGGGAGAATGATGAAGTGAAAGTTGAACTAATGGAAGAGTTCAAAAACATCACTCCTGAAGAAGGAAGACAACTAGTGAATCAGGCTGGTGTTTTGATTTTTCCTAAATGGGACATCGCAGATGCAGTGGCTTTCAGTGCCATTATGAAGTTCAAGAATCCATTTCAGGATTCTAAAGAAGAAGTTAAGGTAGCATTACAAAACTCTACATTCAGTGAAGAATATGAGACCTTGGCAATTTGGGCATTGGCTCCACAAGGAAGAAAGCCAGACATTGCTGATATTAATCCAAATTTCAAAGGAGGATTAATAATAAAGAGGGCTTCAGAGACTACAACAACGGAAGCCACTAGTTTAACTGTGAATGTGGCCAAGTTGGCCCAAAAGATTGCTGAAAGGGAGGAGGCTGAAAGAAAGAGCCTAATGGAGAAGTATAACATTTTAATTGAAGAATATAGTAAAATGCAAAGAGGAATGTTGAGTTGCAAACTAAAGTAGAAAGGTTCAAGTATAGACATACTGGGGAAACATCCAATGATCCAAGAACCAACATATCACCTCCCACAGAGGGTCAATGCCTCCTACTTCTCCAAATGTTTCTACACCATGGTCTCTCATTCAAAATCCTACTCTTACCCTCTCTAGAACAAGTCGATGAACAAACAGAGTGTTCTGTTGATCCAACAAAGAGGCAGCTCATGTAGGAAATTGATCAATTATAGACATCACTAAGGGTAAAAGAGGAGGGTTTTCTTTCAAAAGAAAAAGAAATTGTTACTCTTGTTTTGGAGCATTTAAATGAAAAGGTGTATAATAAACTGCCCTCTATACATTCTTTGTATTCTTTGCTATCTAAAGCAAAAAATAGTATTGATAGGGATCAGGGATAGTGATTCCAATAATTCAAAATTGGATCCCTAGGGCAAATAATCTAGATGTTATGACTAAAGCCTCAAGGTTTGATGCAAATAACAAGCCCCAATCATTGAAGCCTACTTATATATTAGTTAAATCATTGCAAAGTTTTCAGACCTTACCAGATGATCTAAGTAGGAAGATTAGGGAGTTGGTAAAGAACTTCAATGATTAGGGTAACACACTATTACCTGATATAACTGATGAGCAGAGGGAAATCAGAACACTTCAACAATGGAAGGATCAAGCAAGTAAAGTCATCAATAATCAAATTAAAATAATTTGTGATGACTTAGATTATGATTTGTTGGTAAATTGTATGGATAATATTATTGGTATTGGTTCATTTTTGGAATCTTTTGAAAGAGATGCTAATCAGGTAGCGGTAAAGTATTTGCCTTATATTACAAAGGTAAAAGAGGTGATTGATTTTGACTGGCCAACTGACGAAGAATACCAAAGGTGGGTGGCTAAGTATTTGAATGATGATGAGTAGAAAGAGTGGGCTACCGACAGGTGGCAAATTAGATGTTGCGGTTACAACGTTTCCAGTTTTGTATGCATGACTTTCTTGGCGTGGGTTTCGCATAGTTTTTTGTTATTGCATCAACCTTCCTCCGTCGACATGATGAACGAGAATATGCTCCAGAATGATTGCTGTTGTAACAATTTTTGAACAAGAATATTTTTCAAGGTGGTGGCTATTGTAACAAATTTTGGAATATCACCAGGTGCTCCAATTGACTGGTGACAGGTGTACTTTCTGGCCCAGTGATTGTTTGCTCCTTCATTTTCTATAAGAAGGATTTCAAGGCTAGAAGTACGGATTAGAAAGTTAGATAACTTTTGTCGAGTCTAGGTGAAGTTACAGAGTGAATTGTAAAGTCCGATAGTTTTAGAGAAATGCAATTTAGGTTTTGAGTCATTATGTAATAGGTTTTGAGTTCATAGAGATTTAATGTTGTATAACAGTACTAGCATTTGAGTTGAAATGAAAATTCGAGCTCATGTCTCTCCATTGTACATACATATCTGAACTTTGAATGAAATAACTAAGGGTTGTTTTATCCATCTCACTATTGTGGTGTGTATGATTCTATTTTAGATTTAATTCAAAGAATTAATCAAAATGCTTGAATGGGATTATAGGCAAATATGTGTTGTATAAGGATTTGATAA
>VDFB02266196.1:0-52491 GCA_007258455.2 Sequoia sempervirens
CTACCTCATCCTGAGCTGAAAATCAAAACCATGTGTGAAATTAAAATGAAATCACAAAGCTAGTTTCAAAGCCTACCTGTCGGGGTACCACTCACAACTAAAAGAAGTTGTGAACTATGTTGGCTCTATGGATGGTCTCCTCATCATCTTCCATCTCGCTCTTGATCACCTCTTGCTCTCTCAATCAATCACTCGATGACACATGTGCAAATGAAAGTAGGGTGAATAGTAAATTTTCTAATTTACTATTTATATTTACCTTTTTACCCTAATTAGCCTTACTAATTTTAGTCACTTTTACCCTTTATTTAACCTTTTTTAATCCTTTTCCTCCTTTCTTTTGTCAGCCGCTATTCACACCCCATGTGTCTGTTTTCCTCTATTCATAATCCATTCTTCATGGTTTTTCATCCTCTATCATGTGGTACCCTTCGTTTCTCCATATCGAGAAGTTGCCTAAGGCCCCTTTTCTTCCCCATCTGCCCTCTCGAGGGGGCATACCTCATCATATTTTTGTATTCTTCTCTCCTATCCATTACCTGCAATATTAAGGCATCTATTAAGGTCATTTTCTGCTATCGAGTCATCCACACTTTACTTTTCTTCGAAACACCATTATTCTAACAATATTTCGAAGAGGGGCAAAATGTAGACACCTAAATTTGACCACCCCCATATGGTCAAATTCACCCTTAAATTCTTCTATCCCACATCCCTAAACCATATTAATTAAATAATTCATTATTTAGTTAATATTTATCCTATTTCTAATGTCTCCTAAGGTATTTCAATTAATCAATTAAATACCTTACCCTATTCCTCTCTAAATTAAATAAATAGTCTAATTTATTTAATTTAGTCACTTTTTCCAAATGAATTAAAATCAATTTTTAATTCATTTACCTTCTCTCTCCTTGTCACATCCTCCTACATTTCCCTTAACCTTGATTAGACCACTTAATACACAATTAGGGTGTGTACATCCCTAATCATCATTAGGGTCACATCCTCCTACTTTTGCAAGTGGATTCCTAATCAGGGTTAGTCCACTTAATCCCTGATTTGCACAACCTAAATCAATGATTTAACCCAACCTAATCCCCATACCATTTATGGAATCTACCCTTAGTCAACCTTCATTAATGACTTTCTCCTTTTGGAGAAGTCATCTCCTCATCTCTAGGAATTTTCAATTCAAATTTATTATTCCCATGAATTGTGATGAATTTTTAATTTATCACATCCCCCAATAAGGAATTTTTAATTCCTTTCTCAATCCCCATGAGGATTTGTGAGGAATTTTTAATTCCTCACTTGTTCTCTCATTGTACATATGGACAAGAAGCTCCTTTATGAGATCTTTCCCATTCCAAAAGTACATGCAAGTACCTCATGTGGCATCCACCTCATTGCCATATCACCCTTCCTTGTCCACATCCCCCTCCACATGTCATCATCTCATGGCATGTGATGTCTCAAGAGATCTTAGCCATATATATTCTAACCTAGATACAATCTTGGCCATCCATTCCTTTAGAGGCCTTTTCTCTAAATATGGTGAATTCGCCTCATTTTGAACTACCACACACTTAGTCAATTTCAGCTCTCATACACACAAGCTACCAAACTTCCATTGTTGCATCATTTCAAGCTATTATATTGCACTAAATCCATTACCCATCTTTCCCATTGCATTCCTCATTGCATCACCATCATTTTGAGTATCATTTAGAGCCATTTTGTCAACAAAGGAGCACACAAAATCAACATCAAAGGGCCAACCAAAGGAGACAACTCAAGTAAGGTAATATTTTTCTTTCATTGTGCATTTTGTTTGCATTAAACTAGGCTAATCTTGAGTGTTTTGTTAGTGTCTTATTTCTTGCATTTCATCTTATTTTTTGCATTCTTAGGGTTAGAAACACTTGCATACAGTTTCATTTCAAGGTTTAATTACCAAAACGGGGGTTGACCAAGGAAAACCCCTATTCCCTAACAAATAACATTTTTCTATCCTTTGATGTGTGATTGCAGGTTTTAGGTTGAAGATCATTTGGAGAGAAAAATTCCTAAATTTGTCAAAGTTGTCAAAGTTTCTAAGAAATTTTTCAAATCACAAAAACTGAGCTACATGATTTATTTCTCACTTTCCAAAAGTGCCCGATTAGAATCTGGGAGTGTAGACTGAAAGGAACATAACCTAGAAACTGATTTTTCATAGCCCTAGCTAGGACCCATTCACCATAGGGCGAATGAGTCCTCAGTGATCCATGAAAACAACTTTTTGCAAAAGTTATGTAACATTTATCCCTTCCAAAATCTCCCTAAATTCTATAGGTTACATCAGTATTAAGTTTAACCTTCTAAATGCACTTTATAGCTTGTAATTTGGAGTTTATTTGATGGTCTTAATCTTTCTCCCCAAAGTGCAATTTAGCTCATACCCCCATCCTAACACAAAAAAGGAAAATTACAAGATTCACAGCTTGGGTTGACTGACTAAAGCATTGTTGCTCAATTCTTGGTGTGGATCTCATTTCCTAATGAAAATAGAAGAATAGGATCCATTTTCCATTTTGGGGGAAATCTCCTCCCTATCCTATTTTTCTATATTTCAATTGGCATTTGATTCCTTTGAAGAGAGATAAATCACTCACTATTTTATCTAAGTTATATGCAAAAACAACCATCAACATAATGCATAAGTTGGATAAAAGTGCACAACATAAATGTTTTCACATTTTGGCCACATCGTAAATAGAGAGCTCTAGCTATAGATACAAGGTTCTTTATCTTTTGTACTTTCTAGTGTTGCAAGTATGAGTAGTTGGTGTTGTCATTGATTTCAACAAGCTTGTGTTGTCATTGGTGTCAAATGTATGAGAAGAATATTGTTGCAAGAGTATGTGTTGTTGCATTGACGATGTTTTGATTAGTTGCATTATGTTGTCATTAGTAAGCTACTGGTGTCAACCTCTAGTGTTTCTTTGATAAGCTTCTATCTATGGTTGAGGAAGTGATGAAGATTATGAGGATGTGTTTTTGGTGCTTGGTTTCCAAGTGATTTTGAGAAAATTTGATAAAAAGAAGAAATAGTGGGTTGTAGTGTGTTTTGGGTTCAAGAGTAGGGTTTTGGTGTTGCTCCACATTTCTTCTATGTTGAAGATTTACCTATGCATTTTAGATATGTTCATCAGAGGTGCTCAGAGGTGTTGTAACCATAATTTGGTATGTTGGATCACTATACAAAAGAAGTTGTGTTCACCAGTGTGTGAACTGTGCATTGTTGAGGTGACTGAGAGAAATTTTTTTGGTCCACGTTTCTTCACAGTTTGGTTTCAAGTCTTACAGATCTGAAGGTGTACTGATAGGGTTGGTATATTTATTTAGTTGAATTTTTTCAAGGTTTGGTGCTTCTGAAATTATTTTTTTAAGTTACAATGCATGACAAAGTTGTCTGAGTGTACTAGGTGTGTACATTCTTCAGGTGTAAGTTGTTGCAAAGGAGTTAGTTGATTTTTAGGGCATTTTTGGAATATTTCAGATTTTTTTCTGGTGACATTTCTTTTCCATGAGTTGACATTGATTAAAGGAAGTGTGCACTTAAAATTTTAATGGTGTTTACATGGGTAACGATCAACCTTGATGTTTACACTAATTGTGGTGGATGTATATTGTTTGTAGAAGCCTGTTGTAGCATGGTGTTATAGATTTGAGTCCCAAATAAGGAGTGGTGTGGTTTTCCTTCACTTCTATCTACCACGAAAGTGTTTTGGTACCAACCTAATTTGAATTTGCATAATTGAGGTGCATAGTCGATCTTGGAGAATGATTTCAAGGTTGAAGATGATATAAATATGAGTTGAGTTGTTGAGGGATGTGAAGATAGTCAAGTAGGATGTGAATGATGTGAATTGCAATGTTTTATGGTGCAAATTTGAGAAGTGAAATGCGAGCTTTAATGTGTTACATTGTTGGATTCAGTGAGAAGAAGGTGTCTACAATTCTTCAATTAAGTTGTAAGGATGTTGATGATATTGTGGTGGATTTCTCTGTAAGATTGAGATGGATTTCTCTGTGTAACATTCTTCTCTATCTTCTTTTCTATTATGGTAGTGAGCCTTTCTTTCTTTTTGCAGTGAGCCCTCTGTATTCGATGTTGATATTACTTTATATTGTGAGTTAATCCTCACCATGGTTTATCCCATCTTGGGGTTTCCACATAAATCTGGTGTTCTCTTGTGTATGGTGTTGATTTGATTCAGTTTTTGTTACTCACTTTTCATGCTAAATCATTATAACAGATTTAGGGTTAATTGAATGAATGTGGATCTAAATGTTTGTGAGGGTTTTGAAGTTTTAAGGTACAACTAATTCACCGCCCCCCCTCTCAGTTGTCTTCTACATTCAATAATTGGTATCAGAGCAAGGTTCCTTGGAACAAATCTTAATTTCTTGTGGCAGTTCTAGGATGGTGTGCAAGAAAGAGATCCTTGTGTTTGATGGAATATATTATGCATTATGGAAGACAAGGATGGAAGGTTTTCTGGTTTATCTTGGATTTGATGTCTGGAAGTCTGTTAAGAATAGATATACTGAACCTAAAAATGGTCTAAGTACTACTGATGAGATCAAAGCCTATGAAAGTAATGGTAAAGCAAGTATACTCTCTTAGTCTTACTAATTATGAATTAGTGAAAGTGATGGGTATGAAAACTGCTAAAGATATTTTGGAAAAGTTAGAAAGCATTTATGAAGTAGATGATAAGGTCAAAGAAGCTAAGATGTGGGATCTGAAGATCATGTTTGAGAACCTGTGAATGTTTGAAGAAGAAAATGTTACAAGCTATATACAAAGGGTAGATGAAGTTGTCAGCTCCATCAAACGTCTTGGTGGCAAACTCAAAGAACCAAAAGTGGTAAAGAAATTTATCAGAAATCTTCCTAAATATTATAATCATAAGTTTATGCCATTGAGGAATTTGAAAATTTGAATCAATATACCAAAAATCAATTGTATGGCTCCTTAACTACTTTTGAGATGAGAGAATTTGGAACAAATAGTGGTGCAAAAATTGAGACTGCTTTTAAGGCTGGAAATCAGAGGAGATCAAGTAATCAAATTAGGAAGATCTTGATGATATAGAAGCTAACTTTGAAAGGAAAATGAAGAAGGGTACCGGTAAGTACAATGGTAAGTTGCATTCCAAATGTTTCAATTGTGGAAAGATAAATCATTATGCTTCAATATGTCCAAATAGAGCTTTGAATAACAAAAATAAGAAGAACAAAGGTAAGATGATTAAGAAAATTTACTAGTTAGAGAAAATGAAAATATTTTTGATGATGAATGCTTGTTCATGGATTTAAAATATGAATTTGTTTCTGCTAACTCTAAGATATGTGTGAAGGAAATCCCTCTAGAGACAAAGGATAAGACTAAAGGTACTTTGGTATCTATTTTTCATGCTAGATAGGAGAACTACTGGATCATTGACAATGGATGCTCTAATCATATGACCGGTGACAAGAGTAAGTTTGTTAAACTTGAAGAATATGATGGAGGATGTGTTAGACTTGGTGATGATACATTTTCTAAGATATGTGGAAAAGGTTCTATCAGCTTTCATGGTAAGCATAATACTGATGATGTCTACTATGTTAAGGGTTTGAGGCATAACCTCTTGAGTGTTGGAAAAATGTGTAGCAAAGGATACAATCTTATGTTTCAAGATGATGGATGTGAGATCAAAAAAGGATCTGGAACTATGGTTGCTACTAGAAGGACAGGTGGAAATGTTTATCAGCTTAAGGGTGTTGATGGTCACTGCTTTATGACTCAAATTAATGAAAGTTGGTTATGGCATAGGAGAATGTGTCACATCAATTTTGATAACTTAGTAAGAATCATTTTAGTTCAAGTTGTGAGAGATCTACTAGATATTTAAAGCCTATCAATTTTGTCTGTAAAGAGTATCAAATTGGAAAAAAAGTAAGAACAAGCTTCAAAGTCAAAGAACAATCTACTATCAGACCATTGGAATTGGTACATATAGATATTTGTGGTCCCAAAAGAGTAAGAAGTCTTCAAGGTGACATGTATTTCATGTTATTGATTGATGATTATTCTAGAATGACATGGGTTACTTTTGTAAAAGAAAAATTAGAGGCTCTAGATAAGTTTAAAGCATTTAAAGTTATGGTTTAGAATGAAATAGATATGAAAATAAAATGTTTGAGGTCTAATTGAGGTGGAGAGTTCACCTCCAATGAGTTTAACATATTTTTTGAGAATCATGGCATAAAGAGGCATTTGTTTACCCCTAGGAATCCTCAACAAAATGGAGTGGTTGAAAGAAAGAATAGGATTGTTCAAGAAACTACAAGGACATTGATGAAAGAGGAAAATCTACTCGAATTCTATTGAAGAGAAGCAATTCATACTATTATTTATATACTTAACAGAGGTCAAGCAAGAGCAAACAGTACAAAGACTCCCTATGAGCTATGGTATGGAAGGATTCCTACTATCAAGTACTTTAGAGTTTTTGGAAGCATATGTTATATTAGAAGAGATGAAGATAACTAAGGGAATTTTGATGCAAGGTTTGATGAAGGTATCGTCCTTGGATACTCTACTAGAATCAAAGTTTACTAATTCTACAACAAGAGATTGAGAAAGATAGTTGAAAGTGCAAGTGTCAAGGTTGATGAAGATTTACAGAAGAATTCAATGATGAGAGATGGATATGAATTAGATGAGTCTTCTTGCAGAGAAGAAGAAAAAGAAAGAGAAGTGCAGATTGAAGAGGAAGAAGCTCTAAAAAAGACTCCTAAAACTCCTAAGTATGTGTAGAAGAATCATTATGAAGATAAAATCATTGGAGACAAGAGAAAAGGTATACTAACAAGAAGAAAATTTTCTAAAGAATAGGTAAATCTATGTTTACTTTATGAAGTTGAACCTAAAACAATGATTGAGGTATGCAAAGATTATAAAATGCCCATTGTTCTACTCAATAATTTTCATATGTTTTAACCTCAAGTAGTTTGTTTAAGCATCTAACCATTATGAGCAATAAAAAATTTCTTTTTAAATATAAAGATAGCATGCACATTTGAAATAAAAATCTTTCCAAACTTTCCCATTGCATTATATCAAGTATTACAACTTTCCAATGTATTGATTTCATAGTACGTAATTTTGAGGAAATATTTCTCTTTTATAATTTTTCCATAGTAATGGATATAAAAATTCATACAAGGCTCCATTGAGCTTATTAGAAATAGATATACGAATGGTCTAGGTTCCTTCCATCAAATCTTGGTCATCAATTGATGAGGAGAAGCATCACTCAAGTGCTTTTTCACCAACCTTGGACTAATTGCAGTCCCCCACACATCTCCAAACTTGGTAAGATGGCCCTACCCTTCGACAAAGAGATTGGTTTGGTAACCTCATAATAATAATGACCTTTCCCTGAGCTTCGTGTTTTGTCCTACATATCTAGATCTATCACACAATGGCTACAACCTACCATATGACTTTACCTACCTAGTATGTAAACCTGAATCATAGTGAACTAATAGTGTAAATAGTGGCAACTTACACTACTTTGGCCGAAGCATTCATCACCCCTCATTTAGGATGGACATCATATGCTCACCCACCTTCCTAGCTTGATTTGTATTTTACCATTCATATTCTATGCATAGGCTATCCCCTTTCACCATGGATTAATCTAACCCTAGGAACATCCTATTAACTCTTACATTTACTATGACACTTCTAAGTAATTCAAATTAATTATAGGACTCATTTAAGTTAAGCTTCTGTTATATAAGCTTTATCTATATTATAGTATTTAATGCTACTATAAACACCCATTCCTTATTATGGAATATATATACATACACTCAAATAGTAAAGATTCCTAGACTAGGTACATCAAGAAATCTTTCACTTTCACATAAAGAATAGAATAACCTTTCCAAAGTAAACAATTAAACAAGTTTCCCAAACAAGGAAAACATGACACACAATCTTTTTTAATTCATATAAAACATAAAAGAGTATAAATTAGCATGCCTATTTATCCAAAGCTCCAATCAATTAAACTAGATTCCTAACTCATCCTTCCCAAAAACAACAAGCAATTCCCAAGTATCTCTCTTCCGTGACTCACCAAAATCTTACACTCAAAAATATCTCACAAACTCTCATAAACTACTCACAAACTCATAAACTTGGAAAATTAGAATAACAATAACTCAAAAAATAAGCATCAAGTGTGCATAATGTGTCCTAATTGAGGAAGAAAGCACCTCTATTTATACACAAATGTGAGCAACTGCAAGCTAGAAACAAGCTATCAAAGATGACACTTCTCAATGCAAAAGATTCGACTCAACAAGAAGAAAAGGTGGCACCTACTCTAAACTCATTGCACAATAAACACATGTACAACCAAATTTCACTATGAAGAATGAGTCGCCCATTCAAATGGACAACAAGAATAACAATCATTAATGCAAGGTTATTTTTTCTATAGGTTGACTCAATTGGGACAACTTCTTATTTGACCATTTCTCATATTTTAATTGTCTTCATATGCTAGAACTTGAATTGCATATTAGAATTCTAATTGGTTTGCACTATTCATAAGTCGACACCAACAAAATATCACATGCCCTATCTTTTGGGTTGTTATTTTCTAAAGACCAAGTCGAAGTTTCCTATACATTGTATATCCATTTTTCCTTCATGTTTTGACTTAGTCTTGGTTGTTTTATCTTTCACATTGGTTTGCATTTGATTCTATGTGCTTTATTCTAGCACTGCCAATGTTTCATATTACTCAACATTTTAAATACTTAATAAATTTCTTAATGTTTATGCACAACCTTCTAACTTAAGTGTTATTCCTTTATTTTTGTGCAATATACTACATGTCTATGCTACACATTATACATAGTAGATGTTGTGTTTAATATGCTATGCGCTTAATAAAAAATTTGACGCTATTTGAAATCATTTACATTTAATATAATATATATATATATAACATAATATGTATGTGTATATATATATATCTCAAATTATAATTTTATAAAATCCTTTATTCAATATTTGAATACACATGCATATTCTCATATTTTGCATATTGTTTCATGTGTGTGTGTATATATATATTAATATACTAGTATGAACATTTCCTTTTCGTCAATTCATACTCGTATGTTAATATATATATATATATACATATATATTCATATACTATGTATATATCATGCCTTGATATTTAAACACATATTCACAGTCACATCAATCGATATATACACAAAATGTATATATATGTCATTTTTGTCCATTCGATATTCCCATGCATATGGGTAATCCATCCATGAGCATGCATAGATACATCTATCTATGTATACTCATGCATGTATTTACTCATGTGTATGAGTTTATCATTGACACATACATATATACATGTATATACATTTTATGTATATATCCCATCGATTAAATATAAACTCATAAAGAAGATCTCACATCACAAAGAGACTCAACACTTTTAACCCCCAAAACAAGAACATTCACAAATAAAACCCTAACTTCTTCTAATCATCCCAAATAAGACTAAAGGTAGCTTACTATTTTCCAAGCAATTGACCTAACTCCACCAAACTAGAAGTGAGTGTGTGAAAGCTTAGTTTAGGTCTTATTAAGGGTTACTAGATCAAGTTATTCTCTTGGGTGATATTTCTCCTCTCTTCCAGAGGCTTGATTCTATTCATGCATCCATCTTAGTACATTGAAATAGTAGTTATCCTAAAACAATACATTCATTTGCATCTTATATTTCACAATCAAAATCATTATATAACATCAAATTGAATCAAAAAATTGTTCTTCATATTTTCAAAATACATAAAGCATAAATACATTCATTTAAAGCATTTTCACCCAACTAGGTAAAAGTAAATAAGTAGTAACACAACGGGGTGTAACAAAGATGAATATTGGATGAAGGCTATGGAAGAACTGTTACAAATTGAGAAGAATCAAACTTGGGAACTTGTCCCAAGGCCAACAAACAAAAATGTGATTGGAACTAAGTGGGTATTTAGAAACAAACTAAATGAGAATGGAGAAGTGGTAAGGAACAAGGCAAGGCTTGTGTGTAAAGGCTACTTATAAGTTGAATGAATAGATTTTAAGGAGATATTTTCTTTAGAGGAAAGAATGGAAGCTATCAAGATGTTTTTGGCTTTTCTAGAACATAAGGATTTCAAGGTTTATCAAATGGATGTGAAATTTGCTTTCTTAAATGGAGAATTGGAAGAAGTATACATAGAACAACCAGAAAGATTTCAGTTATCGGACAAACCAAATATGGTCTACAGATTAAATCAAGCTCCTAGAGCTTGGTATGCAAGGTTGGATAGATACTTGATATAACAAGGATTCAATAAAGGTATTGTAGATAGTAATCTTTAATTTAAAGTTGAAAAATATCAAATCTTGATTGTGGTTGTATATGTTGATGAAATAATATTTGGAGGCAATGAAGCTATGTGTAAGAAGTTTATAAAGGAAATGCGAAAAGATTTTGAAATGTCCATGTTTGGGGAGATAAATGTCTTCCTTCGATTACATTTATGAATCAGATAGATAAAGGTATTTTCATTTCACAATCAAAATATGTCAAAGAAATGTTGAATAAGTTTGGAATGGAATATTCTAAACTAGTGTGTACCCCTATGGTTATTGGTTGCAAGCTGAGCAAGAATGGTGAATCTCCTAAGGTTGATCAAAGCAAGTATAGATCAATAATTGGTGGATTGCTATATCTAACTATTACTAGATTAGATATAATGCATGCAATTTTTATTGTGGTTGTATTTCAAGAAGATCCTAGAGAGTCACATGTTGCAACAATGAAGAGGATATTTAGATACTTGAAGGTCACTCCAAATTATGGCTTGTGGTATCCAAAAGATAGTGATTTTACTCTAAGTGCTTACACAGATGCAAATTGGGTTGGTTGCATGGATGACTGAAAAAGTACAAGTGGTGGTGCATTCTTTCTTGGATGTAGATTGGTGTCATGGCTAAGTAAGAAATGAGATTCAGTATCTCGATCTACTATAGAAGCATAGTACATTGCAACAACATATTGCTGCACACAAGTGTTGTGGATGAGGTAAACATTTAAGGATATCAAGGTGGTATATAATGAAACAATTTCTATCTTCTCTCTCAATACAAGTGCTATCAATATTTCAAAAAATCTGGCAATGCATTCAAGGACAAAATATATCTCAATCCAGTATCATCTTTTGAGAGAGAAGGTTGTAGAGAATGAATTAAAGGTTGATTATAATGTGCCTACAAAGGATCAAATTGTTGATATATTCACTAAGGCTCTTCTTAAGGATACTTTTGAGTATCTTTGGGATAATTTGGAGGTTATTGCCCCTCCTTCATTGAACTAGATGCATAAGGAGATGCATCAGTCCAATGGATTTCAAGATACATTCTTTGGTCTAGATTGATGTTGGTGGCTACCTCTTAAGGGGAGTAGGTAGCGACATTATTGGTTGTTGCAGTCAGGGGGAGTGAGTGTTGTAATTTTATAGTGGTTGTTGATTAGTGCAGTATGTTGTGTGCTCCTAAGGGGGAGTACAATGGATAGTAAAGGAAATTTAGTTGCAAAACAATTGTGAGAAGGTTGATTAATATCAAAGGAGAAATATAAATTAATGCAAATATTTTATCCTTTTCCATTGATGTCAAAGGGGGAGAGAGAATCATGTGAAAATTATTTAGTTGTCAATTGAGAAAGGGGAGAGAAAGTAATTAAAAAGGAGAAAAGGAAATAGGTATGGAGCAGAGTTGATTTTTTTCATGGTTTTTCACATCATGTGTTGTCATCAATGAAAAAGGGGGAGATTATTGCAAGTATGAACAAATGGTGTTGTCATTCATGTCAACAATCTTTTGTTTTCATTTCTTTCAATTGTATGAGAAGAAGATTGTTGCAAGATTATCTGATGTTGCATTGGCGATGCTTTTATTAGTTGCATTATGTTGTCATTAGTAAGCTACTAGTGTCAACCTCTAGTGTTTCTTTGATAAGATTTTGTTTATGGTTGAGGAAGTGATGAAGATGATGAAGATGTGCTTTTGGTGCTTGGTTTCCAAGTGCTTTTGAGAAAATTTGATAGAAAGAAGAAACAGTGATTTGCAGTGTCTTTTGGGTTGAAGAGTAGGGTTCTGGTGTTGATCCACATTTCTTTTATGTTGAAGATTTGCCTATGTGTTTTAGATATGTTCATCAGAGGTTTTAAAAATTTATTTTCATCAGAGGTGTTTAGAGGTGATGTATCCAAAATTTGATATGTTGTGTCATTGTACAAAAGAAGTTGTGTTCACTAGTGTGTGAACTATGCATTGTAGAGGTGTCTAAGAGAAATTTTTTTGCTTTGCATTTCTCTACAATTTGGTTTCAGGTCTTGCAGATCTGAAGGTGTGCTAATAGGGTTGGTATCTTTCTTCAGTCAATTTTTTTTGAGGTTTGGTGCTTCTGAAGTTAGTGTTTTAAGACTTTACAGTGTATGGAAAAGCTGTTTAAGTGTACTGGGTGTGTGCATTCTTCAGGTGTTAGTTGTTGCAAAGGATTTTGTTGGTTTTTAGGGTATTTGTGGAATATTCTATTATTTTTCAAGTGACATTTTTTGTTCGTGAGTTGACATTGATTAAAGGAAGTGTGCACTTAAAATTTTAATGGTGTTTACATGGGCAACGACCAACCTTGGTGTTTACACTAATTGCATTGGATGTTTATTGTTTGTAGAAATGTGTTGTAGCATGATGTTATAGATTTGGGTCCCAAATAAGGAGTGGTGTGGTCCACCTTCACTTCTATCCACCACGGAAGTGTTTTGGTGTCGACCTAATTTGAATTTGCATAGTTGAGGTGTATAGCTGACCTTGGAGAATGTTTTCAAGGTTGAAGATGATATAAAAATGAGTTGAGTTGTTGAGGGATGTGAAGATAGTCAAGTATGATGTGAATGATGTGGATTTCAGAGTGTTAGGGTACAAATTTGAGAAGTGCAGTGCAATCTTTCATGTGTTAGATTGTTGGATGCAGTGAACAAAAGGTGCCTACAATTATTTAGTTAAGCTGCAAAGGTTTTAGTGATATTGTGGTGGATTTCTCTATTGCATTGAGATGGATTTCTCTGTGTAACATTCTTCTCTATCTTCTTTTCTATTCTGGTGGTGAGCCATTCTTTCTTTGGATAGTGAGCCCTCTGACAATGAGTCCTTTGTATTCAGTGTTGATATTACTTTATATTGTGAGTTAATCCTCACCACAATTTTTCCCATCTTAGGTTTTTTACGTAAATTTGGTGTTCTCTTGTGCATGGTGTTGATTTGATTCAATTTATGTAACTCACTTTTCCTGCTAAATCATTATAATAGATTAAGGGTTAATTGAATGAATGTGGATCTAAATGTTTGTGAGGGTTTTGAAGTTCTAAGGTACAACTGATTCACCTCCCCTCTTAGTTGTCTTGTGCATTCAACATCTAGTTCTACATTCTATTTTATATTCCAACAAGTAAATTATATTCTCATTATTTTTTATTTTTTAATCCAACTCTTTTTCTCTTTAACTTAGCATAAAAGTAGGAAATGGAAAAAATATATCGATATAGGATTTTATTTTAAACAATAGAGTTAAAGTTTATCAACACATAAAGAAAACCAAGACATAAATGTATCTAGTGTGTAGTGTAAAAGGGTTAAAATTTTAGGTGAAAACAACTAAAAAATTTCACTTTTCTCCATTAAACTAATTAACACAAAATAAATAAAAATAAAAATTTTCTCTTTTGTAAGGAAGTAAAATAATTAAATAACTTATAACTAAAGATAACCAAAAGTTGAAACTGAAATGGCTCCACTCTTTCCCACTCTTGGAGATCTTTCCCTATAGTCTGATTATCTCTTTTTGATATTCCATGTGGCCTCTGGTATTTATTTTGACTCCCATGGTGACTTGGTGGTGGTTATGGATACATCTACCATTGAAAAGGTGATTTGTTTAGTGTCAATGGATGATTTTCATGGGGAATTGAAGGTGACTTCTAGGTTGTCAATGACTATCTTCACTCAAGAAAATTTTCCTAGTAGTATCCTAGGAATCCATTCTTCTTTACCTCTTCATTTGTATGTGGTGTTCATGAATGGTAATCCCTCTATATGTAACTCTCACCCTCCTCCTTAAGCTAGACCAATGCCTCTCACTTGAACTTTGTTCATTCTTGTGGTGGTTCTTGGATTAGACATGGTGGATAATGAGGATTTATTTTCCAATAAGGTTCTATTATATACATTTACCACATGTGGACTTCCCTCCTAGAATTGTATCATTACATTTCAAAGAATTAGCTACCCATGTTAAATGAGAAAGTGAAACTTTAGCCCTATGTTAGGGGTTTTTTTTGTGGTGGCATTTGATTCTTCAAAAGATAGGGATGTTGTGTTGGAAAAAAATTGGATGTGGAGCGAGAATTCTCCTTTGCTTCAACCATTTTCCCCTTCTTTTAACCCTCTAAGTCTATTGATATTATGCCCAAATTGTCTTATATGCCCCTCCAATTTTGATGTAACTTTACTTTTGAATTCATTAGCAATACTCTAGGTCACTATCTAAAGATCAACACAACTAAGTACTTCAAACTAGTCCCATGCATCCTTTGTTTGTATACTAGTGGACATCAACTTCTTGAAGGATCTTCCTAGGTAGGTTATCTTGCACGTGGAGGATTGGCCCTAGACTAATTCTATTGACTATGATGGTATCCTCTTCCACTATAACCATTTCTTTGCTACTAGGAATTTGGCTTTAGATTGTCCTCATGCTATACGTAAGAATATCTCCTCTACGTAGTGGTAGAACACCCTCCCTACCACCCTACTATATTTCTTGAGAACTCTAACTATAACTTAGGGTAGGTCACTTGTGTTGGGCATCATTTGAAATCTACAATTAGATACAATGACCCTTATTGTGCCTAGTGAGGCTCTTGTGGCTCCCTTATTTCCAATTGGAGTTTCTTCTCGAGTTCCTAATCTCGTTGCTCTAATATCTAATTCAACTTATCCTAAGTTCTCCTCTAATTTAATGCAACACTTAACTATTACTACTACAGTTTCTTGATAATTTGCATCTCTAGTTAGTTGTTATTCTCCCTATATGGTGCCCTATGTCTTTCCATCTATGTTGGCTTCCCCCTTCTTGTTCTATGGACTTGGAGAACTATGTTTCCTATTATATTATTCAAAGGAGTAAAAAGGGTCCTCTCTAGTCCATCTCTTAGTCACACACCCAGATTAAGGGTGTGTAGTTGGCTAGGAAAGGGCTTAGCATCATTTAAGTTAGCTCTCTTAGTGTTGTAATTAGCAACTTGGCTACAACTCTATTGTAGTTGAAATTATAAACTCTTATTTAAAAAATAGCAAAGATTTAACTTTTTAAAAATTATAGAAAAATATTTGTTCAAAAAAAAAATCATATTCAAAACTATTGAAATAAAAAAATTAATAAAACTCTACATTATTAATATAATTGTATACTTAAGATATGGAGTAAATAATTTATTGAAATTATGGATAAAAAATGTTATAAATACTTTTATCTAAAAAATATCAAATGCATGTCTTTCATATAAATGTATTTTAAGATACGTATACACCTATCTAAAAATATCAAAGACCAAAATATCCCCTAACATCTTTTACACAAGTGTCTTTAAGATATCTATATTAGTGGTATATATTGTTAGAATTTTAAATAAAATAAAATTAACAAAACTTTAGTGGTTGAAAAAATCATTATTGTTTTGAAAATGCTGGTAAAAGCATTAAATAACAAAATCTTTGGTAGTTGAGAAAATATATAAAGAAAACTTTATAGTTGGGAAAATTTATTTCATGTATACTTTTTATCAAAAAGTGATTTTATGATTGACATTGTTAAAACTACAAATAAAAGTCAATAGAGATTTTTGTTTTTATGTAAGATTTTATATCATCCACAAGCATATATGCTAATACCTCTTCAGCTATGAGTCAAGCATGGAGGAAGAATCACTCAAAGTGGATAAAGGATGTCTTAAATATATCTATCTAAAAACACCAAACATACACCTTTTATAAAAAATGCATTTAAGATACATACACATCTATCTAAAAATATCAAACATAAAGGAACGTACCATCACCCTCATCAATTATGTTCAACTACCACGTAGAAAATTTATAACAACGCTCGTCCATTCATTTTTCATTGTATAAAACCAAAGTGTGATTTAATAATTATATTTGTTCTGGAGAGCCTTGAAAAATGGAGGAAGCCTTTATACTGATTAGCTATTTATGTTGGGAGCAATGGCTTCTGATGGGAGTAGTCTTGTCTGTCACACTGCTTCTCTGGAAAACGCTATGGCCTGCAAGAGGAAGCACCCAAAACCAGCATATCTCGCTGCCGCCTGGATCTACTGGATGGCCGCTCATCGGAGAATCCATCAGTTTTTATCGAGGCATGCGATCCCTTCAACCGCGAAAATTCATCCAAGATCATGAGAAGAAGTAATAAAACTTATCATATGTACCTGTCAAATGTATTGTTTTAGATGTTATGTATATGAAATGTTGTTTTCTTGATCTTTATCCAATTCGCTGAAGACTGGTTTAGAAATAAATATAGCTGAAACAGATGAAATGAAAGATTTTAGCAGGTTGATTATTGAGCAGTCCCAGATTAGTTGCTTTGTTCTTCATGGCATCTGTTGTCTTGTTATCATGTAATACAGTTTATGAAAATTCGGGTACTTTTTATTGATAGATTGGAAATGAGATTGTAGATCATTTGTTTGCAGGTATGGACCAGTTTTCAGAAGTAACTTGTTTGGAAGAGTACGGATGGTTGTATCAGTTGATCCAGAGTTCAATAGATATGTTTTGCAAAATGAGGGAAGGTTGTTCGAAGCCAATTACCCACTTTCTTTAAAAAATCTTCTGGGAAAATATGGTTTACTGAATGTCCATGGTGATCTTCAAAGGAAGCTCCATGCAGCTGCTGCCAATTTGTTGAAACAGGAGAATCTCATCTCAGACTTCATGGATGATATACAAAATGTCCTGCTTGCAGAGATACAGAGATGGCAAGAAAAGGGTGTCATCCATCTTCAAAAAGAATGTAATAAGGTATGTTGTATATCTTTATATTGGAATTATTATAACTTATTTCACATTATTGTAACCCTGTTAGATCTTTCTAATTTTTAATTGTTATTTATATAGCTGTTAATTTATAAATATTTAAAATAATATTATATTTTTAGTATTATAAATTGTTTCACATTAATAGTCTATTTTTAAATACATAGGTTCTTCTCAACATTATGGGCAAAAAGTTGTTGGATTTACCTCTCTATGAAGAGACAGAAGAGATCTTCAAGGCTTTTGAGGAATATTTGGCAGCTAACATTCAAATCCCCATCAAATTCCTAGGTTCTAGTTATGCAAGAGGGATTAAGGTACCTAGTCTAATTTCATTGATGTTTGATGAATATAAATGGGTTTGGATACAATTCTAATGTTGGGTCATGAGAAATGCAGGGAAGAGAAACAATCATAAGAAAGATTGAAGAGTGTATAGAGGAGAGAAGGCAACATCCTCAAGTGATTCGTAATGATTTTCTAACCAAACTTATGAAACAAGAATCATGGCCAAATGAAATTCTTGAAGATTTTTTATTATTTTTAATGTTTGCTGGTTATGAGACTTCTTCCACAACCATGGCCTTTGCTATAAAATTTCTCACAGACAATCCACAAGCATTGCAGGAGCTAAGGGTGAGTGTTTAGTTCTAGCTAAAGATAAAATTATAGATTATGTAAAACTAATACTTATTAGGCATAAGCATGAATAGTGTACTAAGGTTGATCTCAACATAAAAAAGAGCTTAAGGATGTAATTTACATTTCTTTTGTTTAATGAAACTATTTAAATGCTTATATAAATGGTTTAATAAAGGGGTCACCTTTAAGAAGTGAAGTTTAAGGGTTCAAATTATGATATCCGAATTTTTTACTTCTAAAATTGATTTCAAGATGGACATTACTTAGGTGTATTTGATTATTTTATAATTTTAAAAAGCTTTTATGGACAATAGACACAGATTGTGCTATTTTTTTACATGGTAGATAATGGATACACAAGTTATATTCCTTAGAATTCAATGCATCTAGACTACAAAGTGCATACTCTTGCTCACTCCTAGGATTTAGACCATCTTTCCATAGTCATGAAAAATAGGCCACTATGAAAGATCTATTATTAATGATAAATTTATCCCTAAAATTGTATTTTGTAAGATGCCTAATTCAACTTTAGATTATGCAGGTTGAGCATGACTCTCTATTGAAGGACAATGGAAATAGAAAATTGACATGGGATGACTATCAAGCAATGAAATTCACTCATTGTGTGAGTACATAATTTAATATGTTGTATCATGTTATTTTCTTCTCCATAGCATTGAATTGTTTAAAAAAGCACACTAACAGCCATGTGCTCAATTTGGTTTTGCATGGCAGGTGATAAAAGAAACTCTTCGATTAGGCAATGTTGGCCTAGGGGCTTATAGAGAAGCAAAACATGATGTTAAATTTAAAGGTACCATTTAGAAATTATTAATTTAACTTTAATATTGCTTGAGGTGAGCAAGTTGAAAATGCTAATGTTACACTATTCTAAATGATTTAAGTGCAAATGCAGATTTTGTCATTCCCAAAGGATGGACAGTGTTTGTGCTCCTTGTTGGCACACATTTAGATGAAAAATACTATCCTGAACCATTCAATTTCAATCCATGGCGTTGGAAAAATGAGTCTTCTCTAGTATGTCAAGGCACCAACCTCATTTGTTTAACTATGAATTCCTAAAATTTATGCATGCTATTATTTACTACATAATGTTAAGTTGGTTGAAATTATTCATTTAATTTGTAGGTTTTATCTGAAAATCCATCGTATATGCCATTTGGGAGAGGTGCTAGATTGTGTCCAGGATTCCATTTGGCTAGATTTGAAATTGCTCTCTTTCTACATAACTTTGTCACTAAATTTAGGTGAAGTTTTATATCATTTTTAAAAGGACATGCATTGTAAGATCATTGTTGAAAGAAGTAATATTATTTGGAGTAAAATGTAATGAAATGACTAATTTGAGTAATTGATGATATGTACATGCAGGTGGGAACCAATTGAAGATGATCGAATTTGTTACTTTCCAACCCCCACCCTAGTAAAGGGTCTTCCAATTCACTTATATGCTCGTAAATGATATGTTAACTAGTGGATAGCTTTATGACATAGGAGACTTTGATTTCATCTACATATTTAAACATATAAAATAATATGTCCCTATATGAACACCAAATAAAAAATTTGTAGTCATATATAAATATCATGCTAGTCAAAATTATGACATGAACTAGATATATAGATTAATTTTACTTTATAATTACTAACAAATGCTTATATATGTATGTTTATTTACTACACAAGAAATTATACTTGATCAATAAAAATTTATTTAGATATGATGTTTTGTTCTAAATTCTTATGTAAATCAAAGTATATACCAATATGTGAAACTAACCATAAATTAGTTTAATAAGATTGAAAATGTTGTGAAATTCTAGCTAGAGTTAGAGTTTAGAATATATTGTGAAAAAAGTAAAAAGGATGGTAAAAATGTATAAATCACTTAAGAAGAAAAATCTAGAGGGACCCACATTCTCATAAGTAAGAAAAAAAACACTAGTTTCCTCCCATCATATTTAAAATTCAGTATTATATTCTAGATGAATGGTCTAGAAGTGGAAAATGGTGTTTTTTTTTTTTGAGTTTATGTCACATATCTTTCATATATATTGGTGTGTTTTTGACAATATGATGTTTAAATTTCATATGAAGATAATAAGATATGTATGAAATTGGATTTACAAAATCTCCTATCTATGAAAGTCCTATATATATTAGAGTAATGATGTGACCATTCTAACTTAGTTCTAAAGTAATAATGATGTTTTTTTATAAGTACTCACTTAATAATTCAGACTAAGTAATGAATTTATTTTTGGTAACTCCTTATTTATTTAATTTGGAATCCCTTCAAAAATTCCTCTATTTGGTATGCTTGAAATTAATTAATAAGATAGCATGACTTCAATATGGTTAATGTGTAGGAATACACTTATAGTAGATATGTAATTTTTCTATGGTTCCTTTCTTCAGTAGACATAAATATCATATTTTCAATTGTTAAAAAGTGCATGTAATAAAGTCTAATACAAGATAATTAATATTTTTGAGGCTTTCTATATAGAATATATGGATTTCTATCCTAGAAGTTATTTTGTCCAAATGTCATATTTTTGATAGCTTTTAGTATATGAAATATTGTTAAAAAGTGCATGTGATAAAGTCTAATACAAGATAAATAATATTTTTGAGGATTTCTATATAGAATATATGTTTTTCTATCATTTCCCTATTTCTTAGAACTACGACAAATAATTGTATTGATGGGAAAACACTCTTTCATTAGTTTAATTTAATAAGGTGGTAATTATTAGAAACAATTTATTTTAAATTCTTACATGGATAGTTAAATTTTGGAAAGATAAGTTATAATTAATTTTCAAATTAAAATTATATGTTAAGAAAGAAATAAAAATTAAATATGATTAAATAAAAATATTAATAGATGAATATGTTTTTATATTAATATTAATTTATTATAGAAATTGTAAGAGACAAGAAAATAGATAAAATTGAGTAATTATATTTCATGATTCATAATGGTGCATTATATTTATATTGATTAGTTTTAGATTTATTTTTTAAATATTCTAATATTTATTGGTCATGCACTCGACATACTATTCTATATCATAGCATTCTTTCATGATGAGTAATTAGAAAGAGTTAGAAAATAGATTTATGACAATGTTTTGATAAAAGATATTTGAGGACAAGTGTAGCCATTTTAGAGATAACTTCATTATAATTATTTATTTTATTTAAAAAGGGGAATGAGAATTTATAGCCAAGGTATCCTCTTACTTTTATAAATTGAGGTGCTTGTATGAATTCAAGGGGTTGTTGCTTGTAGTCTTTTGGAGTTTCTAGATAAGAAACTTGTAGGTTGTGACAAGGAAGGACTCATTAGAATTCTTAAAGGTGGCTTCACACAAAGGATTTTACTAGCACTTCAATTTGAAGGATTCAACATTCATATTAAGTGTTAAGATATTTGAAATTTGAAGTTATTAAATATTATGTGAAATTATTTATTTTTGGCATATTTATTCTATTTTTGTAAATTATAGTTAGCTTTATTTTTGAGTATTAATTTAGGAACATAACACTCAATTAATCTATCATATGCTCCCACTTTTCCCTCATAAATTTAGTTAATCATAAAGTTATGAAAAATGAAAATGTTTATTCATCATATGCTCTCGCCTTGCCTTGGTGATTAGAAAGTGATAAGTATTTTAAAGAAAATCTTACTATTATTAGTGTTGCATGATCTTGAAAATAAAATAAATTATTTGTTTATTATAAATGTTGAATTGTTTCACTACTATTCATTTCATGTTGATAAAATATAAATATTGGTTTTTACATATGAATATTGTATTTACACAAATTTAAAGAGATCTTACAAAATCAAAATAAATTTATTATAGAAATTAATTTTAAATAAATAATAATAATTTTAAGAGACAATATAATAAATACATATATTATATGCATCACTAAATTTAGAAGAAATACAACAACTATATATATATATATAAAGAAATTCAAAAGTATATTGTAATATGGGCAAATTATGGCCTCCATATGTTGTTAGGACCTAAGCTAGGTGTTTCATATGATAAGGATATGGTTACCAAATATGTTGGTGGCAACAACTTTGTTATAGTTACAAATATATAATGCTCAAGCCTCCCCTTTATAATTTACAAAATCCTTATTAGTACTTGCCTTTGCAAATATACTATTATAATCAATCTTATTATAATCAATCTTTTTAACTGGTTATTATCAATTATATCTTTGAATCAATTATATCAAGTAGTCATTTTTAAATAAAATAAATATTTATATCTTAGAAAGTATATATGTGATTTTTTTAACAAATGGCCATCATTCTTGCTTGCTCCAATAACTCTTTTCTTTGAAGGGTGATTGAGAAGATGGTGTTTTATTGCGGAGGGGTCACGAAAACTCTGAGAGGCCACACGGGTTAGGGGCGACCCTGCCTTCTTCCTTATGTTGTATGCTCGTTGATTTGCATGGGAGGTTTGTGTGGTGCGGGCCTATTTGGGGGTGGCCTCATGTGGTTGGATGGGGATTCGCGGTTGCTTTGCTGCAAGATATTTTATTTTTGTTGTTTATTGTTCCCTCCTTCGTGGCTATGTGGGGGGTGTTGGGTCTATTTTGGCATGGTTTGTCCTCTATGTTCCTTGTGTTTTGGTGGGGTTTGTCACTAGAGTTTGGTGGAGGTTGGCCTCTTGATTTGTATTTGGCTTCTTAGACCTTTTGGTCTTGTGTTTTCTTAGAGGTGTGGGGTTTTCCCATGGGTGGTAGTTTTCAAAGGCATGGACTCAATTGTTCATTATCCATTTTGCATATAAAGGACATGGAGCATTTAAAAAAAAATCATCTGGGAAGGTACTTCATCTTTGAAAGACCTACTCAGAATCAAGAAAGTGAAGCCAAGATCGTCATGTGTTGTTTATTCAACCAAGTTAGTTTTTGGTGATGATAATTACTTGAGCAATCATGCTCTAATTTTTCAATTTATGGAGCTTCGTCTTTCTCTTCTAGTTCTTGAATACTGGCCCCAGTGGATATGGAATCCCGAAGGCAATATGGAGATAATGATGGAGCTACTAACAATTACTTTCTAGTTGTGTTCTTGTACATGGATGATCGAAATAAGGATTTTGAAGGAGGTCCTTATTTTTATAATCAGGTTGGTCTCTTCATCAAACCCTGGCATGTGGGATTTAATTCTTTGGAGGATCTTTCATCGAGGGTCCCTATCAAGGTTCATCTTCCTCAACTTCTGCTTGAGTTTTTGGGGACTAACATTTTGCATATGATTGTGCTTTTTCTAGGAAAACTAATTGGCTCGACTCAACAAACTCTTGATGAAAAGGAAATCTTATATGCCAAAATCTATATTGAAATTGATTTAAATAACCCCTTACCAAATTTTGTGGAAATTTTCCCAAGATCCTCTTCTTGGATTCAAAGGCTTGACTATGAGGCCCTTCCATTTGATGTTGAATTTTTCATGAGTATGGGCATCTACAAAGGAAATTCCCCTAGTTCAATCAAGAAAATGTTGCTACTAATGCTCTCTCCAACTCAACACCTAGGAACAATAAATGGAAGGCCCCTATGGTTGATGGGGTTGTTGATAAGGAGGGATTTCTTCCTATTAAGTCTCACAATAAGGGAAGAGGATTGAAGAGAACCTCGAGGATAGACAGAATGATGATGCTATTAATCATTTTGATACTTTGGAGGATTTAGCTCAGGAAGAGGGAATTCCAATTGAGTTTCAATCTAGTATGGGAGTCTTGGGTGTGGCTCTGACAGAAATGGGTGATAATGGTAACCATAATTTTCCTTTGGTGAAATTATAGGATGGCTAGATGGAAATAAATCTTCCTTCTCAATTCTAGGATGCTACAGATCCAAGTGAGACTTTGGCCTTGAAGGAGGTTGGTGCCTTGGCAGATCCAGTTCCTTCTCAGGTGAAAGAGTCTTCAAATTCCAAGAAAAACAATAGGGTTGTGCATGTCTTGGGTCTACAACAAAAGACCCTAAAAAATGGGTCTCTTAAGAAATCTTCTAAGGTTGGATGTAAGGACCACAAGAAGGTTAAATTAATGGGCAAGACAATGGATTTTGGGTTGGTGAATACCTTAGCCATCCACTTCTCCCAATCTCACAAATTATTGTTATTTCATGGAATGTGAGGGTATGAATAGCATCTCTAGACAAAAGGCTATTTGTGAGATGATTAGGACTCATTCTCTCAATATTGTCTTTATTCAAGAAACTAAATTAACTATTGTTGTTATGTTGGATAGAGTGCCTAGAATATAGAATCATGGATTTTGTCAGTGTGTTGGGGCCCTTGATACCTCTGTTGGGGTGGCTTGTTTAAGGGATCCAAAAAAGGTTATTCCCTAGTAGTGGATCTTGAGTCATTCCTCTATTTTTACGGTTGCTTCTTGCTTTGACTCTGGTGAAAATTTTGTTTTCACTAATGTCTATGTGCCTCTTCATTTTTTGGGAAAATTGGAGCTTTGGGCTCATGTCATAAATGTCCAGTCCCTTGCTCCTCTTCTTCCCTAGATAGTGGCAAGTTACTTCAATGCTATTTCTTATATGGAAGCAAAAAGAGGAGGCATAGCCAAGCTAGATCCTTCTGCTTCTCTCCTAAGGGACAACATTGACTATCTAAATATAATTGATATGAAACCAATTAATGGAATCTTCACTTGGAATAACAAAATAATTGGCATGGATGTTATTTCAGAGAGGTTGGATAGATTCCTTGTTTCATTTGTTTGGGTTGGTGATAGGTGGGCTTCCATCTTAGAGATCTTGGATTGGGGAGGTTTTGACCACTGGTTGATTAAACTCTTAGTTGTTTCTTTTAGAGCTTCTAGAAATCCCTCATTTAAGTTTCAACTCATGTGGTTGTGTGATCCTTCACTCTAAGATTTGATGAGTGAATGGTGGCTCAAAAGGAGGCCTACTTTTTGCAAGGCTATGTATTCCTTTACTAAAAGGTTATAGTATGTGAAGTATAGGTTTAAGAAGTGGAATAGATAGTGTTTTGGAAAATTACACTTCAAAAGAATGGCAACTCAAGCTCAATTGGATTCTATCACCCATAAAATACAAGATCATAGCCTAATTGATGTTTTAGGTCAAGAGGAGATAATATCATCTAAGGATCTAGAGGACTAGGAGTTGCGAGAGGAGATTTTTTGGAAGCAAAAGTCTCATATTGATTGGCTTCAAGAAAGGAATAGAAATACTACCTTTTTCATAACTCTATGGCTACTAGGAGGAATTGAAATCTAATTACTTCTCTGGTTTATTCAGAGGGGACTCATCTTTCTTCTTTGGGGAGATTACTAGGGAGGCTTCTCAATTCTTTGTAGCCATATTCATTGAAGATTCACCTCCTACGAGTGAGGAGGAAAACTCTATTTTGGCTTGTATTCCCTCTCTAGTTTCTAATGAGATGAATGAGGCTCTCCTTCAGCCCATTTCACTGCAAGAGTTGGAGACAATCGTGTTCCAATTAAAAAAGGAAAGCCTCAGGTCTTGATGGCTTTCCAATTGAATTTTTTTAGGAGTTTTGGGAGATTATGAAAATGGATCTCTTAGAGGTGGTTTGTGAGTCGCAATAGAATAAGCAGATGCTAAAAGCCATGAAATCCACCTTTCTAGCTTTTATTCCTAAAAGGGAGGGTGTTAATTCTTTGGACCAATTTAGACCTATTGCTCTTTGCAATGTGGTTTACAAAATTATTACCAAATTGATTATGGAAAGGCTTAAGCCTTGGTTCACTCTTTGATTTCCAAAGAGAAGGGCATATTTTTTGCTAACCGGTAGGTAAATTATGGATGGGATTGTCATTGTTGTTGAGGCCATTCATTCTATGGTGTCCTCTAAGGAAAATTCCATGTTTATCAAACTGGATATGTCAAAAGCTTATGATAGAGTCAAATGGGCCTTTTTGCAAAATGTTCTCCCAGTATTTGGATTTGACAATGAGTGGGTTAATTGGATCATGAGTTGTGTAACATCTTCTTCCTTTGCAGTTCTTATCAATGGTGAGTCGTCTAAGTTATTTGGAGCTTCTAGAGGCCTTTGCCTAGGTAACCCTCTATCTCCTTATTTTTTTATTATTATGGTTGAGGGGTTGGGAAGATTTATCAAATCTTGAGTTATACAAGGATTTATTTAGGATTGGATTTGGGGTAACAGTTTGCCTATGCACTCTCACCTATAATTTGTTGATGATAGAGCCCTAATGGGAATGGAAAGAATAAATGAGGCAGTGAATTTAAGATCTTTGGACACCTACTTGGCTACCTCTAGTCAGAGGATTAATCAAGATAATTTATCATTTTTTTTCTTCAATACTCCATGGCTTATTCAAAGTAGTATTGCCCAGATTCTTTGATTTCAGATTAATTATTTCTCTCTTGTGTATCTTGGGATTCTCCTTTCCATGAGTTCTCAGCTTAGACGATGTTGGCAAGAGGTACTAGATAAGTGTCGTAAGAGGGTTAGTCATTGGATTTATAGATGGATTTTGTCTACTAGGAGAGTGATCCTTTTGAAATCATTTATCCAAGCCCTTCCTCTTTCCAGGTGCTTTGTGCAGGTTTCCCCTATGATTTTTGTTAAGGAGTTTGATTCCCTTTCCCACCAATTTCTTTGGGAAAGAATTTTTTTCTCTTCAAAGTGGAGCTTGGTAAAGTGGGCATCTATTTGTAAGCCAAAGCAAGAGGGTGGTCTTAGGCTCAAATCAATTAGGGTGAATGGTCAAGTTTTAGCTACCAAGTTATATTGGTAATGGTGCACTTGTCAAGATCAAGTTTTGGCTAGAATCCTTTACTTATAAGTATCTTTTTGGGGTGAATTCCTTTGATGTGCCTCAATATGGTCTTCTTGGTAAGGAGTCTATGATTTGGGATACACTCAAGAGAGGGGTCAAGCTAACCAAGGAGGGACATTTTTGGATTTGCAATAAGGGATATAAGACCCTTTTTTGGCATGATTCTTGGGATGGTTATCCCCATATCATATCAATATATCCTCATTTACAACCCCTTTGTGAAAGTATGCTAGCAGCTAGGTGGAGTAAAGTGGAGGATTTTAAAATTGTTTAGGTTTTGGGACAGGTAAAGGTGTCTCATTTGAAGAAGCTACAAGAGTGACCGTCAGGAGGCACTAAGGAAGTGCGTCAAGAGCTAGCTAATATTTTGGTGTGTAGAATGTATAATTCCCTTAAAGGGATATATACTTTGGCTTGGGGCCCTAACCCAAAGGGAAAAATTTTGGTTGCCTTGAGGTACTTGGAGTTGGATAGGCAGTTGCATGGAAAGATTGGTATTCCTTGGTGGAAGTAGGTATGGAATAAACCTTTTGGCCCAAATGCATTTTTCTTATGGCCAGTGGTCCAAAATAGGTGCCTTACCTAGGAGAGTTTACGCAAGAGAGGCTTTGAGGTTCCTTCTATATGTGTTCTTTGTTCCAATGGTGAGGAATGTGCCTCACATATATTCTTTCAGTGCCCTTACTCTAGAGAGATCTAGCACCTCTAGTGAGTGGTGTGGAATCATGCTTGTGTCCATGCCACTTCTTTTGTTGAGTTTTTGAAAATTATGGGTAGACCTCCAATTAAGACAACTTTTCTTCAAATTGCTTGGATCATTGGCCCTACTTTTATTATCTAGCATCTCTGGTTAGAAAGTAATCAAAGGATGTTTCAAGGTGTGAATTTTGTGGTTGTTCACTTATGGTGAAAGATTTTGTGCAGGATATAGGAGATTATTTCAGCTAAATGTGACCTTTCATTTGATGTGTATCCATGTGATGTTGCTTTTGTACGGAATTTTAATTTGAAGGATGGAGGGTCGAGGTACTCTGCCAATAGGGGTCCTTGACAGGCCAAAAAGATGATTCATCGAGAGGGTCGATGGCTTCCTACTCCTCAAGGTGCTTTGAAGATTAATATGAAGGTATCCTCTAGGGGGAATCTTAGGCATGCGAGGATTGGCAATATTGGTAGAGATAGTAATGGAGATGTGTTGTTCTTCTTCTCTATTTATAAGGGGCGACATTCTAACAACCTTATGGAGGCTCTTGTGATTCTTCATGTTGTTGAAAGAGGTTGTTCTCTTGGATGGAGGAAGATTATTTGTAAATATGATTCACAGATCATGATGGATATGTTGAATGAGGAGAGATTGGATAGTGCTAATTGGCACCTGGCCATAGTGGTTAAGCAGATCATGAACCTATGTTGTTCTTTGGAATCTATTTCCTTTTGTCATATTCCTAGAGAGGAATAAAGTGGTAGATCTTATAGAAAAGTGGACCTATGAGCATTTAGAGAGTTGGGATATTGGTGACTGGGGACTCTTGTCCTCAAATTATTCTCTAGCCCTAAAAAAGTTAATCATGGAGGATAGAAATATGTAGCCAGTTTCTCTATTGGGTTCCTCTAGGGATTGCTTTTTATTGATGGGTGGTTGTATTTTGGCGGACATGTGGCCTTGCCTTGTGCTTTGTAATATTTCTCTAGTTCCAATATTTTTTTACCCCTTTTCTTTTAAAAAAATTAACAAATAATATTCAAAAAATAAATTATTATAATAATCTAACTAGCTAATATTTTTAGCTATGATATAGAACTTCACATAAATCAAGGGGGAAAATAGTTATTGTAATATTTGTGCTTTGTATCTTCAAAGAGACACTACTAATTGCTAATTTTTAGGAGAATGCTTAAATTTTAATTTTATTAGAAAAAAATAAAATAATCTATTGACTTCAATTCTTTGTTTATTTCCATTATTATAGTATATTTACCGTGATAAGTAAAATTATAACCATTCAATAGGAAGGGGGTAAAATTATAGCCATGATTTGATGAAAAATATCTCATTTGATTGAACATATTTTCTTTTTTAATTTAAAAAGTATAATAAAAAATTATAATTTAATAATTGTTTAAAATGATACAAAATAAAATTGAAATGGGGCCACTTAAACCACCAACTCCTATTACTTTTTGGGTTGATGGGGTTGGATTTTTCCTTCAATTTGGTTAGATCAAATAGTGTAGGAAGACTCTACAAAATTTTCCTTTTGTTTTGAAGTATGTGAGCATCTCCAACATGCATGGAAGTGAATATCTAAAAAGCTTTTTTTTCTGCAAGGGTTACATGTGTATATGTCAATATTTTACATGAACTCAATTTTTTACATGCATATATATATATATATATATATTTGTATTTACGTAAATCAATGATTATATGTTTAAAAGAAAAATAATAATGGGCATCTATGTTAATTAATAAATAATAATTAAAATAAATAAAGTGTAAATTAAAGTTACAATAAATGAATATTCAAAACAATTAAAATGATAGTATATTTAGTAGCATTCAACATTCAATTATGGTGATTATCTACTATTATGCGGGCTAGGAGAAACACTAGCCATAGTTTTCTTTTTTTTGCACTTGTTGGGAGGCTCATGGGGGCAAGTTGGAGTGGTGTGTGCCAAGGGTGGGAGAAATTTAGCTTGGTGTGGTGCGGTATTTTTGTGGGGTTTTTTTGTTATTTTCATTTTCTTTTTTTTCCTTCCTCTTGGTTGCATGGAGGGGTTTTCTTTTTTCTGCATGAAGATCCCTAGTCTTCTTTGGTCTACAAGCTTTTGTGCTTGGGGCTTTGGGGGAGTTTCGACTCCCAAATCTTGTTTTGGCAACTCAAACCTTTTGGTTTGGTATTCACAATGGAGAGGTGTGGTGTATCCCCAAATATGGTGATCATCAAAGGCATGGATATGGTAGATGCTTCTTCCTCTTTACATGTAAAGGCCATAGAGCACTTAAATAAATTAGTGACTGGTGTGGGTTCTTCATTTGAGAATGGCTTACCAAGAATCAAGAAAGTGAATGGTTGTTTGGAGAAATGCTAAGAGAATCATGTCTTGATGATTCAATCGGAATATATCTCAAAGGATGTTGCTTACTTGAGCAATCATGCTCTAATTTGTAAGTTCATGGGGCTTCGTCTTTCTTTTCCAGCTCAAGAATCTTGGGCTCAATAGATTTGGGACCCCGAAGGTGATATGGAGTTGATGATGGCTTCTAATAATTACTTTCTAGTGGTGTTTATGTGCATCAAAACCCTAGATTTTATGAGAAATGGCGGTAGTCTTTTATTGTTGCCATTGATTCTTTTTTATTTGTGTCAAGTCTGTCTCTTGTTATAGAAGGGATTCCAAGGTTTTTTTTTACTATGGAATTAATAGTAATAGTATTATGAAGAGAAATATGGGGGATCCTTGTAAAATAATTGATCCATAATCTTGTGAGGCTTTAATGCAAAATGTTGATCCCTAGGAGCTTTCTGAAAAAGGAGGATGCTCCTCTTTCTTCAAGGCTATGAGAGAGCGCAATGATAAATTGACCTCTAAATTTTTCAATTCCTTGGAGCATAATTTTGTGTCTATAGGGGGTGTGTGATTCCAAGTCATAGAAATTTTAATTGTAAAATTTATTGGTTTGAACTGTGAAGGAGAACATATTCAAAAAAGAGAAACGACAACTATGATAAATTCATCAATACCTTCTTCAAGAAAGTGGAAAAGGTGGTGAGATTTCATAATGGCTACAACAAATAAAAATACAAGCACCTTGGGGATTGGTAAGTCTTCATATAATTAAGTACTTTACTTTGCAAGGGTGTTTTTAAACTATTCATGGTTACCATTTTCCAATTCTAAATCATATCAAGCATGGATCTAAGATAATCTCCCTTATCACATGATTTTCTCTCTTGAAAAATGAATTGTGGATGGGGCCCATCCTATCTTGCATCAAGGCTTAATTATGGCCCTCCATACATATAGCCTCTTTATGATTCCAAAGAAAGACCCTACTCTTAGGAAAAGCAATGTTAAGCTTCAATAGATTGAACCACCTCCTCCTTCTACTAATATTGTTAAAGGGAGCACTAGCTCAAGCACAAAGTATAGGGGGGAAAGGCTATTAAAATAATGGAGGAGTCCTCTATTCCCTCTGATAAATATTGTCTTTCCATGATGAAGGACCTTATTATCTCTGCAAAAAATAGAAAAGGGTCTATCAAAATGGGTAGCAAATATTCCTTATTGGCCCTTGCAAAAAAATTGTATTGAAAGTGAGTGCTTGAAAACCCTGGATGCCACCCCCATTAAAAGTAAATCCCCTCCCCTAGTTAAGTTTAGGAAAGAAAAAAAGAAAAAAGTAATCTTTACTAAGGATGACGGGGTTCCCAACAACATTTCTAATATCAAAGGTGAGAAACATGCTAATTTGTACCCAAAGAAGAATAACTTGTTGTCTTTTGGGGGTCATAGATCTACCAGCTTAGCCAAAGTGCTTGTTGTGGGTACTTATTCAACAACTAAAGGCTTACAAACTGCTTCTTCCTCAGATAAGGATGAGAATGAATTTGAGGGTGAGGAGTTCCTTACTCATTATGAGGATATCTATAAGGATGACACCCATAGTGTGGACTAGGAGGTGTGCCTACAGATTGAGGCTAAGGAAGAGCAATCTGAGGACACTAAGGTGGAGCTAGGTGATGATGTTGAGAAGGAGTTGTATGATGAAGATAAGGAAGAAGATGATAAGAAGGAAGAAGAAAATGAGGACACTATATATGAAGATGAAGAAGTTAATATTGAATAAGGAAATGAAGATGATGAAGATGGAAACCTAAAAGAGGAAGAAGAGTTAATTTGTGTTCCTCTAGAAAAACATTATAAAGATTGTGGTTGACAAGGGTGATATAGTTTACAAAACTAAAAGTAAGAAGGAATTTCCCGCTTATGTTAGATATCAATTGGAGACTTTACAAAAGAATGTTAAGGATATGAAAAGTAAGATGAATTCCAACAATGACAAAATCAAAAGAATGGAATCGACTATCTACAATCTTAATTTTAAAACTCAAGGAATAATTTTGAAAGTTGTTATGGGAGTTGTCTTAGGAATTTCTAAAATCAACAAGAAAAGAAAGAAACAAGGAAAAGACATTGACCCTCAGTTGGCTAAAGACAATGATAAAAAAGAGAAGGAGGTCCAAATCAAAGAAGATTGGGAAGTGTAACTTGATGCTCTGTTGGAGAACTATGACCTGATCAATTATCTTTTCTTGGATCTTAGGTACTATTTCCTCTAGTTATTGGTGGTGTTGTTTCTTTTCTTTAGTTTTTTAGTTTTTTTTATTCTGTTTTTAGCAGGCCTACCTGCCTTTGCTATGGGTTTTCTTTAAGTTGTTTTGAAATCTAGGTCAAGGCCCCTTTTCCTTGCTAATCTAATAAAAAGAATATAAACTATAAAATATTATATGACACTTGATCCCCTCTTCAGAAAAATGAATCTCACACACCACACTTATTTGCTTGATACAACTCTCATGAATCATTTTTTAATAAAATGAACAAGACCCACTACAATAAGTCAAAACCAACATATATCAACACTAAATTTAATTTATATAGGAATAATTCTTGCATCTATACTTGTTTTTTTCCTTCCCAATGGGAGGAATGTTGTTTATAAGCATTGGATCATATTTTGTCTTTAATCATCTGCCATTTTTGCAAGAGATTATACCTTGTGGGGGGCTACATAGTCTCTCTCTTTCCCTCTTATGGGAGAGATATTGATTGTATACTTGTGATGGATGTATTCCTTGGGGGTCATGCCAGGTCCTTCATTCATCACTTGTACATTTATGATTTTCTTGCATTCTCTCTTTTAGAGAGAGGTTTTTTCCCCTTTGGTTTTTCTCCTTACTCCATTTGTGATAGATATTTTGTAAATGAGTACCTAAAATGGCCTAGTAGCCAAGAGCCATCCATGCATATTTGTGTATTTTTATCATTTGCATTTTTTTACATCTCCCTATGTTCTACTTGAGGAGGGTTGTTGGTGTGAACAATGGTATTACCTATCTAATTTCCCCTTTGTAGTGTGAACAAGGCATATTATCTAACTAGTTATTAGTTAGGTCCTATTCACACATGTTCTTATGTTAAGTTTACTTAAGAGACTGGGAATATTTCTAGAAGGTACTAGTTCTCATGTAATTTTATCACTTGTTGTCTCATGTCATAGGATTAAGGCACGTGTGATGATTGTTGTCAATAATTTTGCACCCTACTGAATGCAATATTCAACAAACTACTAAAACATGGAAACCTTCTTCAGATGTGGGTGATCTTAACGAAGAAGGAATCTCCAGAGTGAGTTGGTTCTCTGAATGATGAATTCTATTCTAAAATAGTCTCTAAGGAAAGGGATAAAAGATGATTGAACATAAAAACCTATTTCTAACAAATGATTTTTCGAACCTAATAATGATTTAATGACGATTATTATCTCTTCCTCACAAACAGTTTTTAGAAAGATGCAATATTTCAGAGCTCCTCAAGAACAATTGATACATAAATGATTTGCATGAAGACTCAACTTGAAGCACAATATGCAACCTATATTTTTTGAACTTTTTGCACTAAGAATTACAGCTTAAGGACAAAACAAGGATTTTGTAAACATAAATCACAAGATAAAATCAAACTAAAACTGCAAATGGACACATAAATGAGAAGTAGGAATGTTGTCTTTATTCAACTGAAGGAGAATACCATAATCTGAAACTGAGTACAATCATGTGTTCACCAACTCAAAAATGTGTATGAGCAGGAACTCTGATCTGAACTCCTCCAATGGGAGAGTTGAAGAAGACTAAGTCTATCAAAACATAGCCCTCAAGAAACCCTAATCCGAGCTCAGAAAAAAGCTCCAGGAGAAAGGCTTCAAACAATCTCAAAAATTGCCTAAAAGCAAAAAAAAAAGCACAATGCTTTTATGATCACACTGTCAAGCCTCTAAAAACAAGCTAATCTTGCTTTAAAAGCTGAAAAACACCTTATCTCTCCAAGATAGGTCTGAAATCTGACCAAGAGTAAAAGTCAACAGAAATCTGCTAAAAATAGCAAGCAAACACAAAGCAATTTATAGAATATCGCTTTTATGATTCTGCTTTACAAGATGCGGATTTGCACAATTAATCTATTTTTTGCAATTAAAGATTGAAAATATTTTGCAAAAGAAACTCCTTATTTCTCCATTACAATATTTTGATTTTCTCCAAAAATCATAAAAATATTAACCCATATCATTCTTTCATCAAAACTTCATTGATTTATCTAAAATCAATTAAAAAAATAAAAACCCTAAAATGATCATAACCTTTCAATGAGAAAGAAAAACCCTAAGTGACAAAGCACTCACCATTCACCCTAAATTGATAATCTATATCCAAATATTCAATATTCAAGCCCTTCAAAATACTAAGTAAAGAAAATTCTAAAAGACTTAACCTTCGACCTAACAAAGAAGATTCGGCCCCACTCACATAAGCTTTAAACTTAGATTTTAATAAAGTCATAAGGCATAGGTTATAATTTCGACCTCCATTTGACATTCACCACGTGCTTTGATTGAACATTTTGGATGATGATAGGGTCGAATTGGGGCTTTGATCAAACCAAAGTCAAACCCTAATGATCACTCATTTCACACTCTTCAACTTGAAAGAAAGAAGCTCAGCTAGTGAATATGTCGCCATGACTAACCTTGAATCTGTACTTTGAGTGACTTGGAAAATTTTGCCATGTTCTTCAGTGGCCGAGCTCCTCAATGGGTAAGCTTCACTTTGCTTTGTATTGTAATTGTTATACTTATTTTTCAAAGAGCAAGAAAACACTAAGGCCACGGCCCGTTCACTTTTCTGACCTCCTCTTACACTTTTGTGTGACTTCGGCCTCCTTGGTCATTCTTCTATGAGCTTAGGTTCCATTTGAAGCTCCATGAGAATTCGCGGTTGTGCTTTTGTTTCTACTATCAAGGTAAACTTCCTGTCATAGCTCATGGCTCCTCATCCTTGTTCATTATGGCATTATGGACGCTTTACACAATCTAATATCACTTCTATGTATCTTCAATGCTTACATTTATCATGAAAGCTCAACTGTCATCTTGAGAGCTCGAACTCCTGCTTCATGGACGCTTTATGGGGCCCTTGGCCGCGGCTGTGCATACTCCCTAATGCATTTTTTTTTTAACTTTTTGTGTTTGCATCTATCACTGTTGTGCTCTATTCTCACTATGAGGGTTCGGACATCACTTAAGGGCTCGAAACTCTTGGCATGTAGAAGCTATCTACAACTTGGTCGCAGCTAGAGAACTCCATCAGAAACATGGACTGGTGAGTTACACTGCTAACATAGCTCTCTAGAAACTTAGAGGGTTTCTTCTCTACTTATAGATTTTAAGCCATATCAGGTCGTGCCAAAAGTGCATTGTAGAAAGCATTCTCTTGAATTTTGGGCTCCACCCAGAACAACAAACTCCTCTTTATGCCTTTCTGAGTGTATATCTGCTTGTGGGTATTTGATATTTGAACAAGACTGTAACTTCTTGCTATCTCATGCGAAATCTTCACATGGGTTGTCATGATTACTACATTTTATGTTCTTTGAGAACAAACCCACATGTGGGTATTTGAAATTTCAAAAGAGAACTATTTTTTGTGTATTCCTGAGCTCGATTTATCATAGAAATATGTATCTTTGTATTCTACTATTGTTTCTATATAGAACCCATATAAGTTCTCTCCATTATTACATCTCTTGCATTCTAAATGCAAACCCCAAAATGGGTATCATAGATGATTGTAAAATATGAAAACCAGTGTGTTTATTAGAAACCCCAATTGTGGGTACTTGAGATTCAAAACTGGAACTCCATTCATTTGAATTTATTTATATGGGTTCGGCCCAAAACAACTAGTGGCTTATTCTGAACTTCTAAAAATAACTTGAATATTTGTATTTTATTTCATCTCTTTGGAATCCCGCACTTAATGAAAAGAATGTATCTCCATTGTATCAATGCTAAAAACTAACACATAGCCACAATTGTTTTGAATTTGCACAAATCTTGTTATTCTTGTATCCCTTAAATTTAAAAATGAATATAGCCCAATATTCTTGGAAATACTGCATTAATTAGAGCTCCACATATTTCTTAAAAAAATTGTGTTCTCCATCTGGTACCTTCCTGCTTAAATTGTGTCAAAAGACTTGTTATTTTGGAAATGAAGCTCATGCATCTAAATCCTTGTCGAATCTAGAAAGATCATTTACTTGATACTTATAACTCCTTGAAGATAAAATAGAACAATCTTCACCATGCAAACTTGCTTAAGATATAAAAGATTAGTAATCCCAATAATTGTACACAATTTGGGCTTCCTTAAGCATTCAGATTTCTTATTCTCAGCATGATCCTGTGTTTATCTATTGTGGAAAGGATGACCTCTTAATGTATATTATTTTCATGCATATAATGTATGCGTAGCAGTGTCTTTTGATTTCTCTCAACTTTAACACAATAACTTCTACCTTCTGTTCTCGAACTCCGTAGAGATCTTTAAATTGAAACATTGCATTCCTATGAACTACACTTAGTGATCTATTCCTTTGCATAACTAACACCTCATAACTCTTTCTGGAAATAAACTATTTGCTCTTTCCTTAATATTCTAGAATGATCACTTGTTATTACAATTCATAATGTTGTATCTACTTATTAATCAACTGGAACTGGTGATTCATTCAAAACTCGAATGCACTTATGCAGAACTTTTGTATGCCTGAGCAATATGGTACTCTTTATGCATTTTATGTTCCACTTATCAAACTACTTCAAAACTAATCTCTTTCATGATGAGAATCAAAACAAACCGTTAAGGCATAATGTATGCATGTTCACTACTAAAACTTGCATGACATATATGATCACGATAAGTACAGAACATGAACCTATTCGGCAATATTTGATGTAAATATACTCAGTTGAATTCATTTAGTGAACTAAACTCACTATTCACCTGTAGCCTTCAGAACAAACCTAGTTGCTATGAATGCACAGTTGGTTTAGTTGCTTGATGGATAACTTTGTTTTTACTCTTTAAGTTGTATTTCACTTTCACTTGATGAATATGATGATGTATCTTTAAATTCAGCCCATTAATGAGTAGGGCAGCATGCCGAGCTCTACCCTTGTGGGAGCCCGTTTTCCTCCACATGCTTGGTCTTCGAATAATGTTCAGCTTCATGATTTTACCTATACCTACACAAGGAAACAAACAACATTAGCATAAAAAATAGAACATGTTGATCATGATATTGTTACTTCTCCTTCAGCTCATTTCTTTCGTACTGCACTTAATTGGATTGATTGTTTTAATGCATGGTTAATAGTAGGCTATACTATTGTGGGTGCTCTATATAAGTTACATCATAATCAAAGCCATTGACACCCCTCTTTTCTCTTACAGGTCGACGGAGCTCAAGAAGACATGGTGCACCATTCAGCGTCAAACTTCGATAATCAAGCAATGATGATTATGTCGTCACTTATGTGTTTTCCCTTATACATTTCTTGTAGCGCAATGTGCTATTAGCAATGTGTTGTAACAGTTATATCCACGGCTTGTGTGGATCTTTGATTTCAATTATGCTTTTCAATTGAAAAGAAAATGCATTTTCATGCAATGTTGCAATATGATTCTGATTGTGAAATCAAATGAAGCCTTGTAAAAATATGAGTTCTTTACGAAATAAATGAAAGCATTTGAAATGCTATTTTTCTTATTTGTTCAATTCTGTACTTCTTCCATTTCTGGAACATTTGAATGGCATTCTGAAAACTCCATTTCTTCTTTAAAATGCATAACCATTACTCAATGCATAATGATAATAATGCGAAACAACATTTGGACCTAAACTGCAATTCCACCTTATGATAAATAACATTCAGCTAGCTCCACCGATTACGTTGAGGCAAAAAATTGGTAACAATGATCTTGTTTAGTCCTACCTCTCAACATTGCCTATATTAGAAAGGCTCCATATGTACATTATGTAATCAATTATAATCAACTATATCAATTGTAATCAGTTATATCAATTATAATAATTGTATCAATATAATCATTTTGTATCAATTATTATTATAAATTTATGCTCTTGTTTTTCTTTCTCTTCTAGAAGGAATTTTTGGTTGCAGGAGATCCTAGGAGATTAAGTCCTTGAATAACACTTTTTACCATGTTTTATGTTGGAAAGAAGTTATTTTGGCCTTTGGCCCTCAAAATAATGTTGTTGTTGATTCTATGAGACATACTATTTTTCTTAATATATGGAAAAGCATATGCTTATTAGTATTTTCAAAGCATAATGTTCACCAGGAAGTTAAAATGTTGAACTTTTACTCTGATATCATTTTCCAAATTATTTCCTTGTGTTCTTGGCCATAAGGGGTTCCCAAAGAGCATGTGAGCATAAGAAACCATTAGGATAAGGTAAAATTTTAATATTCTACATCTTCATGAAAAAGATACTTTGTGTTCCAAACAATTACAATGTATGCTAAAGTTCAAAGTTTGAACTACACTTTTAAAACCTAGTGGCTTTCGGGTGCTATTATTCTTTCCTCATGATTGTCATAGGTTGTATTGGGTTGCTTGTAGTGCGATAAACTATTTTATTTTCTTGCCAACTTGTCGGTTGCCTTATTCTATGTAATTGTTCTTGCATTAGTTCAATATAAAAAAAGCTCTTGATGCCTCGGTTAGTTGTTGGACTTTTGTAGTATTGCTCATGAGTTATTTTTATATTATTATTAATATTAGGAATTCTAAAATAGTTGTATATTTGAAATTTTGATATAAATATTTTAGAAGTTTATTTAATATTTATGTAGGATAGTTTTAGTTAATGGTGTGTATTGTATTTTATTGTGTTGATTTTTAGATTTATTTATTTTTGTGTGTATATTGTTTTTTGGAAACATTTAATTTAAATGCATCCATGTAATGATGAATCTTATTAAATGAGAACATTAAATTCAACTATGTTTATGTATTTCTTTGTGAGAAAGTATGTGGTTGAGGTTTAGAGATTAGAACATCTTAGCTCTAGAGAGATCATTTCTCAATAAGTTTTTTCTAATCCTTTGTTTCACTTAAATTGGGAAATTTCTAATTTCATTTTTATAGGGTTTTTTTTAATAAAGTGATTTTTTGATAATAATAAAAAAAGTTATCATTAAACAATGGCTTTGATAATATAGTAATATGATTTAATATTATATTGAAACATTTTTCTTCATTGGTGAAAAATGCATATTTAGTCAAGATTGTACGATATTGTGATTTTATTACAACTACAACTTATTTGTATGTATTTATCATTTGAGTGTTACTTACAGATACCTTTAACAGAAATTTTTTAAATAAATTGGTGTTTTCTATTTTTATACTTCAATTGATTTATGTATTCATGCCATTACTGACAACTAATTTGTATAACAACATAGATATGTGGCTAGGAGACCAAAAAATCATTTCCTTCACATAGAGAACTATTGAAGTCATGTAAGATAAAGTTACACAACATCTTACAATTATTTTTATTTGGTGGTTTTTTGGATTCTTTCTACACTATTGGAAACGAATTTGGCCTTAAAACCCTTGCTATAATAGGAGAGAAATTAAAAGATTTGGAATATTTTGATGGGCAATAGCTAGAGTGGCCTCAAAGACAATTGATGCTAGTTATTCGAATGGAGTTGTGGTGATATAATAATAATTGTAGGGATATAATCATGATTTTTTTTTTTTAAAAGTCATTTTTATTAGTTTGATTTATTTATAATATGGGTGGTATTACTTCAAACTAATGTGTACTATGACTTAGATTTGTGGTTAGAAGACCAAAAAATAATTCCTCCACACTAAGAGATGTCATGATTGAAGTCGTGTAGAACAAAGTTACATTTAGAAACTTGCAATTATTTTTCATAGGTTAGTTTTTGGGGCTCTCTCTGCACTATTTGAAATAAATTTGGCTTCAAAAACATCGTTATAACAATGGAGAGAAAGAAAGCTTTAGAGGATTTTGATGGGTAGCAACTAGAGTAGCCTAGAAGGTATTGAGTAGTTCTTATGTTAGTAGAGACATGGTGATATAATAATAATTGCAAGGATACAATTGGGGTTAATTTGGATTGAGGGGTTGGATTTCTAAAATAAGCTTCATGGCTGACTTCCATAATGACACTAGGGAAGATGATTTGTGGAGGATTGCATATGAAAATATTAATTAGTGGGGAGTGAAACATGATTTGTTGATATCTTTAGATTTGTTGACTCAACAAGTTGAGTTTGTTTGATTACATGTCAAGCTAATGAGCAAACTTGATTTCTATCCACTTAACTTGATTATTTCGCTTAATTCTAAAAACTTCAACTCAACTATTTTGATAATCAATTCATTTATGTGTTGTGCAATATATTGACTTTTGAACTCTAACTTTATTGACTGACAACAAAATCTTAAAACATAAAAATACCCACAAAATTAATAATAGTGTAAGGATGGATTCATTTGTTTGTTATCTTCCCTAAGAGTGTAAGGTGTGGATTCACTCCCGAAAGCTTGGAGTGCAGGTACAAGAGGTATTTAAGGCAATTCCATAAACATTAAAAGTTTTATGTGGGGAAAAACATGATATTAAAGAAGTGAGCAAAAGGTACGACGCCCCTGCCATACTAAATGCTATTAGCACGGGAAATACGCGATAACCACGAGGCCCTTCATTTATAGTTAAAAGCTCATTTACGAGTAACTTAACAAAATCACAACTTTAAAAGGTTCTTGTCCTCTAAAGTTGTTCACGTTTATCACTATGAAATGAAATAAATAAATACAACCTTCTAAATAATTTAGACAAAAGATTAAAATATTTAGATAAAGTAGTCTATGTGTTTTGAAATAGTAAAGGAAATATATTCTATAGTAATAGAGTGTTTTACGATATCGCTATCAGGTTTTCATCGTATAGTTTTTCGAGTCAAATTCATTGGTCTATGGAGTGTTTTATGTTCGACTTGAAAAACTACATGGTTGAATCCTAATAGCAATATCACAATTTGACATGTTGTGGAAAATTTCTCGTACTTATCAATGGAGTGTTTTGTTCAAGACTGTATTTTAGAGTACTTTATGATTATATTTAAATTTATTATGTTCTAATAGATTGTAAGTTAATTAATTTTTTGATTTAGGTCAAATTTACATTTGTGAAAATGAACTTAATCTGTAAATTCAACTTTTGATTACGAAAATGTCTTTTACATTTTTTGTTGCCTAGAATTTATTTGCCTCAATATTTAGAAACTCTATATGGAAAATAGGCAATACTGGCGAACACCTTTGGGAGCTTGCTAAGTGAGGATCTTCTACTCATGTCAAGTCCCTAGATTCCAATGAGTAGTTCAAATAATAATTGAAGTTTAAACAATAATTGAAGACACATCAAGCAACCATTTAGTATGTCTAGTGGGTTGCTAAAGATGCAAATGCTAGTGTAAGTTGATGATGTAATGCCCTTGAATTGATCAGATGATCTGATCTATCTTGATGCCTAAAATAGAATTCGGGTGTGTTCTCTTATACAACACCCTAGCATACAAGTTAGCATGTAATGTAGCTAATAAGAAGGGAGATAGCTTAGGCCTAGACTTAAATTTGAATTTGAGAATCAACGGGTCATTTATTGTTGTAGATTTAACCCAATGTTATTTTTGCACCATGAATTTGACCTAGGGTAAGGAATGGTTAAACTACATATTCAATCTGGTGCAAACTCTTTGGATGAGTGGAAGTACAATAAATTTTAGATGAATTGCCTTTTACACAACAATATGTCACTTCTACATTAATCATTACGTCAAGGATAACTTAGCCAAAATAAATCTAAAATAGAGGCAAAACGTACAAGGTGTATAATTTACACCATTATATATTAGCCCCGATTTGACTTGAATCCAAACTACTATGAAAATGTATGTCAAAGTAAACAAGTAGTTAACATGAAAGTAAATATTCAAGCACACATTAAATGGATGGATAAGGATACCAATTTCAAGCATACTCCTCATAATGAGTGCTTCATCTTGAAATTTGCAAGCACAAAACATTTAGTAAGTAGCATCTAATTTTTTTTTAAATAGTCACATACAGTAATTACTTATCAATGTCAACAAACAAGAAAATACAAGTAAAAAAACACATTTTTTGGGCATGATAGGGGTACTCCCACAATATTGGGTCCCAAACTTGGGACATGAAAATTTTTGAGGGGAGTGGCAAAAAAAATTGAACTACCGTTGTTCAAAAATATTTCTTCGAACAAAGGTCCTTCGCTCAAAGGTCTTTGCACAAAGACCTTTGATTGAAGATTGACCTTCAAGCGAAGATCGTCTTTGTTCGAAGGTCTTTGTTAATAAAAAACAATAAAATAATACCTTCAAGTGAAGATTACCTTCGCTCGAGCGTTTTTTTTTTTTTTTTAAGTTATATTAACTAACAACTATGTTTTTTGGATCATTTAGTGGCTCACATTTTTTACTCTAAAACTTATGCATAGAGCTTTCTAGTCTTCACAAGCTCTATCAAGTATGTGAGTTTTGTTGCAAGGTGTGAACCCTTGGTCTCCTTGTGTTGTGCAGTGCAACGCTTAGGTTCGCAACATGGCTTAACTACCTCTTGTGGATACATTAACTCTATTGGTTGTATCAAGCATTAACAAGTTGATCTTTTTGTGCAATGGCAACTATCTATACAACAATTGGTATCAGAATCTAGGTCACAAGTTCAAACCCCTCACTTGTGTTGGGGGGATTGTTGCAAGGTGTGTGCCCTTGGTCTTTATGTGTTGTGTAGCACAACGCTTGGGTTCATGAAATGGCTTAATCACCTCTCATGGATTCATTAACTCTAGAAATTGTATAGGGCATTAATAGGATGATCTTTTGGTGCAACGACAACTATTTGTGCAACAAGTTTTGTGAGTTTCTTTTGCACAAGGGAGGAATAAGGGAGCTTCAAACGAAGGGGAGGAGTATAGGTTTGAGTGAAGGCCCCCAAGTTCTATAAATTTTGCTATTTTTTTTCTCTTTCCTACAATTTCCCAATTTATTTAAAATGGTAAAAATTCTTCAAATTTTAAAAATAAAATGGTGAAATTTACAAACAAAAAATGTAAACCCTAAACCCTACAATTTAAACCCTAACCCTAAAATTTAAACACTAAACCGTAAAATTTAAATGCTAAACCCTAAAATTGAAATCCTAAACCCTATGTTTTATAATAAGGGTGTCAATGATGAAGAGTAGATAATAGTGGTTCATGAAATACTCATATTATCCCCAACCAACTACCCTTTACCATAAACTATTAGGCCTTAGCACCCAAAAATACCCTAGAGGTATTTACATTATTACTCTATTCTAACTTAGATTTATAATAATTTAATTATATTTACCCTAGTTATCAATGTATGTCTTTTAACAAATTGAAAATTGAATTGAAGGACAATATATGAATAGGAAACTAAAAGAATCCAATTCTATTTAAAATGAGATCCAATAAACTAAGCAATATAGTAACTTGGAATATGAAATATAAGAGAAATATGTAAACCAAATGATGATCTAACAAAGGTATGATCATATAGAAAATATTGAATAATTGTTTGATACATGTTTTTCTTTCCTTTACATGGAACAATGTGTAAATGTATGAAATGGATGTTTATCAAGAGATTTTTTAATTACATGTTTGTAAATGCTTATGTATGTGTTTGGTTATAATCTAGTTTATTTGGGATGAATACTACTTTCTTGTCTAGTACTTGAAATTGAACACTCAAAACTTAGATGTTTGTGAATAGGTTAATAAATCACTCTATGTGGTATGTGACAATATCAACTACTCTTTGGGTGTATGAACCCTTAGGTTAGTATGTGCTAGATAAATTGTTATGTGCTATATGAACACCATAAAATTCTATAAGTTGAAGATAGATATAAGAATTGAGTTAAATGGCATCATAACCAAGGGTGAGAGAGACACTATGATGTCATAGATAAAGCACATCAATTCTCTTAACAATATAGTTCATCCTACTCTTCCCTATATGTATACTAAATTGAAAATAATATGGCCCACATCAAATAATCTTAGTTATAACTTTCAAAAAAGATAGAAGTTAAAAATAATACTCTATTTATAGGAGAAACTAGTTGTATCATAGGCTCTAGGCTCTAGTCAACTTTCACAAGTAGCATACAAATGATAGATTCCCAAAACTACTCATTTTTATAGTGTTTAGATAGGCTTTAGTTAGTAGCATATAGGTGATAGATATCATGATTTAACCATCTTAGTATTTCAATATGTTGATTAACAGGTTAAACAACATAATGAAAATATTACCAAAATAGTGATTTAACTTGATTAATCATGTGATTAAGCCAATAAAAGTAGTATAATAACAAAGAATAAAATATAGAAAATGTAAAACTTGAAAAATATTGTATCAATCTCAACAAAGAGTATAACTCAATAAAATCACTTATCCTTAGATAGTAAACTGGGAGCATAAGAATACCTACAATATTTAATCTTAAAATCACTATCCCATACCTCTAATATATAAAAATTTAGAAAATATAAACCAATAAGTGGTATCCAAAAACTATGAGTCAAAACCATAAGCCATAGCAAAAATCAAATGCCCCCATAGTCATGGTTAAGTAACCTAGAATAGTAAGTAACGCCTCTTACTTGACTCTTTCATATTTTACACCTCTCTTACACTTCATATATTCTACCATAATGGTCAAATAAACCATTTTCTCAAATATAGGTGCTCCATGAGGGCATTCAATATATGTTCCAAATTGGGAAGATACTTTATAAATGCCAATTTTGACATTTTCAATACAACATCCCTATTCAATATCTTATTATATAATGTTCTAATTATATCAAAGAATAAATGATAAATAAATAATATCTCCATTTGCATATGGGCATTGTTCCTATTCCATGATGTTGGAAACTCATACATTATTTATCATCCACATAATTAAATACAATCTACAAGAATTAGAATTTTAAAGTTGAATAACATGCATAATCCTTACATACCTCCAATTGACATTTAGATTACAAAGGCATAAAAGGAAACCTAGAATAAATAAAGTGCTAGAAGAGGCAAGGAACATAGCTTCTCTACAATAATTGGATTTATTTGTGCCCATTGGTTTAGTGAGATAATTTGTAATATTAAATGATGTGTCAACCATCTATATCATGTGTTTTTCATTTCAAACCATTTCATGGATAGAGTGATATTGAAAATTGGTTTTTGTTAAATAACAAAAAGTGATAATATTGATTAACTCACATAGTACTCAAATTTAAACAAAAATAAATTGGCAACATGATTGAACTATTTTTTTTACCAAACCCTAATATTTTAGGTTGTGAAACTGAAAAATAAAGACACATCTATTTTTTAGGGAATTACGTGGGATTAAAATTTCTATGGGAGACTACATGCTAGATTTTTCTATGTTCACCATCACAATAGCTATATAAAATGTTTTTTTGCGACTCTAATGGATTAACTACACTAGGAATAGTTGAAATTAATTTCTAAGAGATGTTCAAGAATTTTCACTTAAATAGTACCTGATATTTAAACTAAAAGGATTGTGCACAAAGTGTGGACAACTAGTACTCTCACACTAAATGGAAAAGATACTTAATATGGGGTTAAAAATGGTTTGTCTGTATTATTTTAATTAGAATTAAAATACTCAAAGAGCCCTACATCACTAAACCCACAGTAAATTATAGATAGGAACATAGTAATCTTTGGGGATAGATCAAAAGGATTGCCTCCTAAAATATAGATATTGATAATGTCATTCAACAAATACCCTTTGGGCTCTTCATGTTAAGGGTACTACACCTTGTAAATGCAACTTATATTATAAAAAGCAAATACCAAGCTGTCATCCATCATCCATCACCTTTTATTAGAAGTTGTACCAATAGGTTAAATTGAATAAATCATTAAACACCAATAAAAGGTACTCTCTAGTCTTGAGGAGAACAAGGAAATATTACAAAATAAAATTAAGTAACAAGCTAACCAACACATAATTTTAACATACCTATAGAACTTTACTGATATTTGGGGTAATCCTCTATACAAAAAATCTAATAGATTATCAAAATGGGAGATTACCAAGTATTTGATCAAGTGGAAAAATATAACTAGCAAATGTATGTAACATGAGAATATGAAACATTATTGTAACCTCCCTTCTAGATTCAACCCTTCAATCCTAAACTCTAAGTGTGTCATAGTAGAAAATATTTTCTTGCACATCTAGATTACTATTTAAGTATATGCAACACATGTGTTTTATGTTAAATATTTATTTATTCAATGGTTTTGGGATTAATAGATGTAGATTCTAGCTATTAAATATGTATTAATGTAGAACATATTCCTTACATGTATGTAGTCTTCATGTTCCTATATTATGTTGTAGCTTTTTTTTTTAATTTTGCATTATGTATTTTTTTTGTCTTTAAAACTCAATTTTATCATCCAATTAGGATCAAGGCTACACATAATTTATAGATCCACAAGATAATGTTGATGAAAACCAATTGAATGATGGGGATTAAACTTACTTTCTATTCCTTAGGGGTCTTCTTAGTGACTTCATTTAGGTATTTTATATCTTTGAAATGGTCCATTTCCATTTTTACACTATGTCTCACTTGTGGAAGGAATGTCATCAAATCCTCTAGATTTAGGTAGCTAGAAAGATCATATAAGAACAACTTAGGAAAACATTATTAAAAGTACATTAGGTTTTATCTTGATATATTGTAAGATCATGCAAGATGTATGTAACCGAGTAAAATGATTACTTAATCATTACATTTTTTCAATTAAACTTAGAGAACTCATCGAACTTAATTTTAATCTTTAAACTTTATTTTCAAATCCTATGAAGATCCTAAAAGAACACCCAATTAAAATTTTGTTCTTATATTCATAGTGTAATTATAGAAATTAACTATAAATCCTTACCTTTCACGAGGGCTAACTATGTCAAGTGGAAGATGCTCAAGTGGTAGCTCTTTTGGACTTTCATTCAAAACAATTTTCTTCATGAGGACCTCTCCTAGGGATGATTCATCAAATAGACATAAATTTGTATTGTTTCTCTATTTTAATTATACAATAGGCATTTTTAGTGCTCCAAAAAGATACATTGCAATTCAAAAAAATATGTACACATGATGTGCATGTAAATACATTTTCCAAAATACACAAAATAAGAAACTATTTCCTTCTTTAAAATTCTTCCTTTCCATCCCCAACTCATTCACTCTATGTTATGTGTTATTTCTCTTTATTCAGGCTAAAGTTCATGTTCTTGTAGTGTAGGAAAAAGTATCCCTTTTCACACTTAATTTGGGAAATAATTAATAATGATGCCTTAATTTAGTGTTCTAATATGTATTTTACATATTCACATTAAGTTTAGGGCCCTTTTAAATAAAATGGACTTAATTGTGACTTTTCTTAGGTGTTGTAAGGTGTACCTTTACACTTTCACACTAACCTAGGGCTTAATTAATTGATTGAGGTTAATTTTCCTCAAGTGGCCCCTTTAATTCAAATCCAAGCCTAATTAAATGTAATTACTAAAGGATAAAACCGTCATTCATAAATACCATTACACAACACATAACTTTGGAAGATGTGTGTCCTAGGTAAGTGACCTAGGACCCATTTTCCATAGGTCAAATGTGTCCTCACTTAGATGTAGGACCCTAATTTAACATAAGGTTTAACATTGAGAAATGTGTGTCCTAGGTAAGTGGCCTAGGACCCATTCGCCCTATGGTGAATGGGTCCTCACTTAGACCTAGGACCCCCCTTTAAAATATGTTTTTGGCAATATTTTAATGATTTCAAATCCACAATTCAATTTCAACTTGTGATATTTAAATTTTGAGAATTAATGTTAAGATATGTATAAATGCAAGGTTATTTCACTTAGTTTCACCTAGAATTTCAAGAGAGCACCTAGAATTTTCATGCAAGCATTCCTAGAGAAATTTTATGAGATCAAGAGCATTCAAGAGCATTTTCAAGGCATTTCAAGAGCAGATTAAATGAAGATTAGTGTAGCAATCAAGATTTCTTTCATCATGTCAAAGATTTATTGCATCATGCATGTTGTTTGAGCTAATATGGTGATGTAGTATTCTAGATCTAATCAAGCCTTCAAGGTGATGAGGTATAAATAACCTCATGATTATAATAAGATAAATACCTTTCTTTGTTCTTACCAACCACTTTAGCCCTGCTAATTGTTTATTTTTAGGAGCAATTTAATTGTCTACTTTTTATAAAATGATGTATAAATCTTTATTTCTCAAATTGATTGAAATTAGCTAACTAATGTTGATATAATGGTATAGACTTTAAGTCATTTTACATTACATACGCATGACCGATGAATGGAGTGGACTTCAAGTAGTTGAAGTTAGAGCGCTAGAAGTTTAGGTGCCAAAAATTTAGGCGTGCATAGTGGAACAACCTCTTTTAAAGGTTTATGTTAATTTTTTGTTTAAGACTTTATGGCTCCACTCAAAGCCTTTATTATGTTTTATGTCATGAAAATCAGTTAGTTGGTTAGTTGTAATTTTGTCTTAATACTTTTTCAATGGTGTTTTCCCACCATTTGAAAATTAGGATTTTGTATAGAGCAGTATATATATGTGTAACTACCAAAAACAAGGATATACTATTATGATATAATCTAAATATTGTTCAGCTATGTTATTTGTGTTGTTACACTTTTATCATATGCATAAATAAACATTGCTAGTATTATTCTGAGTAATTTGGTTTTGAATAATGGAAGTACTATGAATGGATTACCCTGAAGTTGCGAAAGTTCCACATGTGATTGGAGTTAATCATAGGAATGCCTAAGAGCTAGCCACTCAAGGGATTTCATAGAATAAATAATTATTTTTATTGTAAATATTGTTATTTTCATTCTATGTATGTTGCATGTAGATAAATGTTACTTTATGTTCTTGTAGGTCGTAGTTCTAAGTTTATGATCACTAAATTATGTTTACTTGGAATTTCAAAGTGCCCACTCCTATTGTTAATTACAAGCTATTAAGTGTACTTTTAGTTAGTAGTTAGTCGTTAGTAGTTAGTCACCTTTGTTAGTTTGAATTTCATAGTTTAACTGTAAGTGTTGATTCTTAGATAATTTACATGCTTTCTAGAATAAGAATTTGAATTTCTAGCTTTAACAATCTCATGCTTTCTAGTTTAATTTATGTTTTTATACATTTCAAAAATTTAGAAAATCTTACTAAGAGAGATGGCCAAAATATCCCCTATTGCATACAGCCTTTGGACACTACCCGATCGACATAACTGACATATTTTTAACTAAAGTGTTAGGACCTTATGCTAGCCTATCACTTTTTGGAACCGTTGTCGAGGACCCTTTTCTAGTGTTAATAGGAGACTGCTTGAATACCTATTTTAGAAAAAAATATAGTTTCCAAACATCTTTTTCTGCATGGTCAAGAAACAAGGTATGCATGGAAGATATGTACCAAAAACCCCCCCAAAATATGTTCCAACCACAAGCAGGAGGAAGAAGTCTCAACTGAAGAATGTATTGATGAATTGATCAAGCAGGATTAACCTGAGACCTCCCAATATATCCCTAAGACCTTCTAGTATATCCTTGAGACTTCCCAACATATCCCTGAGACTTTCTAATATACCCCAAAAATTCAGCCATTAGAGCAAACCTTTGAAGAAGAAACCATTCCTATTGACATCATAATGATAACAACAATGATAACCCTTTCAATGAAAGGAGAAGGAATCATAGAGATGGTGATAACGCAAGAGCACGAAAATTTACCTACCCTATTGCTCTCAACAAAGATAACGATACACCCATGAAAAACATTTCACCATCCATTTTACCAACCTTCAAAGGCTTATCCTCTGAAGACCATGACCAGTTCCTTTTTGAGTTTAAAGTTTTGTGTCAGATGTATGACTACAAAAATGATAACCAAAAATTGAAACTCTTGCCCTCCACTTTGAAGGATGTTGCAATGCGTTGGTTCATGGGATTAGCTTTAGGGTCGATATCCACTTGGAACGATATGGAGTCTACATTTTTGGACAAATATCAAAGTTACTATAGAGTCAGTGATAGGAAAGAGGAGTTGTTCAAACTAATACAAAATGAAGGTGAAAGCCTAGAAGACTACCAGGATAGGTTCATATTCCTATCTAAACGATGTGGTGAAGAAGCCATAAGTTTGGAAATTCTGAAGACCATATTTCTCAAAAGACTTGATGAAGATGCTAGGAGAAGTCTAGATTTAATGGGAAAAGGAGATGTGTCCCAACATGGACTCAATGATATTACTGAGTTATGTTAGAATTTCTCTCGTACTTGAGGAGGTATTCGTAAGTCTAGTATTTTTAGAGGTTCCAATGAAATAGGTAAACTGCATGAGGAAATAACAAATCTCTAAACTAACATTCTTGTTCAACTAAATACCACGATGGATGGAATACATGCCAAAACATGTAATCCTAAGACCTTATCCATCTACTGTCCTAGATGTCAAAATAAACATCTATTAAGAGAATGTCCTTTGGACAAGGTTGATGTTTACCAAGTTTGTGAAAAGAGCCATGCCACTGATCAATGTGATATCCTAAATGCAATAAAAAATTCTAATAAAAGGACATCTCACACTAAAGAGGAGATCAATATTGTGAATCAAAGACCCAGAGGGAATTTCTCTTATGGTCAGACTTCAAATCCCTCCTAGCGGCCCCCAAATAATTGGAGTAACAATTTGTGGGTGATACCTTAGCCTCAAGTACCACCTAATTGGGGACCTTATCCTTGGGGACCACCTGAATGGGTGAACCAGACGTGGGGAAACCCCTAATGGTCAAACCAGACTCAACAATAATGGTATCCTCAAAATCCTGCACCTTAATGGAATCAAAATTCAAATCAGTTTTATATTGGGCCAAGGAGGATGCCTAATCCACAACAAAACCTTTTACCAGCTCCTCAGAACCCTCAACAAAATGAGCAGGTCAACCAAACACAACTTCTAGCACAACCTATTCCTAATCCAAAGAATAATCATCAAAATACCCCAGTGTATTCGACAAAATAGGGAAACATGACTAGACGTAACGCTATCCATTATGGAAATCTGCAGTTGAGGTTAGGAAAAATACTTCAACAACCTACCATAGTTTAGATTCTAGATGAAATGAATGAAGAATATGCTGATAGGACTAAGAAACCTCTCATACCTTCAGAAGAAAACCCAGCAAGTAGTCAAGAAAAGCCTCTTCCATAATCCTCATCTAGAACTCTCGAGTTACCTCAAGAATTGGATGGCCAACGTTTAATAGATCTTTTAAAGGAGGATCCCATCTTGAAAAAGAAAACTCAAGTGCATTTTTCTAAGCATCTCAAAGTAATCACCTTGAAAAACCCTCCAGAAATGACCTTATCCGCTGAAATCTCATTGATATAAGAAATTAAACAACTCTAAATCAAGGTTCCCTTGTCACAAGCGATTAAAGAAATTCTTGAACTAAACTAGCTAATTAAATAGTTGAGCATAAAAACACCAGGAACGAAACCAAAACAGATTAACACTGTGCACATAAATGAATGTCTAGCTAACATTCTCGCTAGAAAAACCTTAAACCCAAAATATGATGACCTAGGCAGTCCACCCATAACAGTGACAATCAACGAGTTAGAAATACCTAATGCACTTGTGGACTTAGGAGTGACCATTAATGTCATGACGATGAATGTTATGGAGAAATTAGGGCTCACTTATTTGTGTCCAACAACTACTATATTGCAAATGGAAAATCAATCTATAGTTGTTCCCAAAGGTGTCCTAGAAAATATTCCTGTTAAGGTAGACTAAGAATATCTAGTAGACTTCCAAATAATCCAGTCCCTCACACCCAAGGATAGTTATCTGATAATATTAGGTTGACCTTGGTTAGCTATAGTTGCATCCAATATTGACTGTAGAGTAGGAGGAATGACCATTTCAATTGGTCCCAATAGAAAACACTTATTCTTGTATCCTCCCACTCAACCTGCCAAACATAACCAAGTTTGGGTTGATGAACTAGATAGTGCTGACAAACAAGAGAATCTAGCCTCACTTGCTATGGTAGTCATTAAACGACATAGTGAAGAGTTGGAAGATGAACTGGAAAACAATATGCAAAATCTTACTATAGACACAAGTGATAAAGAAATTTTAGAAGTGGAAGAGATTTTAGGACATCCAATCAACATTGATCACATTGAATTTGATTACACCAATTTCACAGGGTTACCTTGTCCCCTGGC